>JAFVLL020008479.1:20383-61071 GCA_021397915.2 Tor tambroides
CCAAGACCAATTTATTCACCAAATAATTAAAGTATGAATTTCATAGACCATTGATTTCTTTTGCATAGTAAATACAGGTGCTGCGCTCCCGTTGATTAATCACTGAAGGATTGCCACTCTTTAAAGAGATTCCAGTTCAATTTTTCATACACAAGGGCTAATGTCACCTGAGTAAACAATGAATATTTATCTCATAAATAAAATTCAAAAGGACTCTCATGAAAGGCGTCCTCATAAAGCGTCAAACAATATAAATCACAATATTTCTAGCTGACGGCCTCAGTGCCTGGGGCTTCTGATACTGTTTTTTGAGTTCATGCACTGGGTTTGCACAAAGAGTTACGACTGTCAGCGACTGAGTAAAAGGTGAAGATATTGTCCAAGAGGCACTGAATCAGAATGGAATGAAAATTCATGATGACTACGATCGGAATAGTAGTGCTTTATTTCTAAAGTATGAAGTACAATTCATTTTGCATGTTTATAAGGTAACAGGCATGTGTGGCTAAAGTACATATCCCATCATTTTCCATTTCAGTATGAGAGTGCTTAAATACACAGAAGATAATGAGCATCATTTTCACTTTTTACTAGCTTACCATATGCTTCCTGTCTTACCGGAATGTGAAAAAGAGAGAACGAAATCACCCTTTGTGTTTATTTTATTCCAGCCAAAATCGTGCATCACGTCATGAATGCAATTTCCGACCACATACTGTTGGAAATTCCCAGAAGAACTTGAAAACGGCATTAAATGGAGCAAAGATAAGAGTACACAGTCATTTTTATTTTTAGTGTAACGTCAGCGTTCCACGCATTCATCAAGGTCAGGAACCAACAACGCCTCCTCTACACTTTGAGTGGTAAAACAACAGCTATCGTATTGAGAGTAATATCCTGTTTACATCTCAGTGATCTCAAATTATTTTCAATTACTTTCAGTTTTAAAGTCATCTACCCATATTAATGTGGATGAAACCTCCTACGAGCAATTCAGGCAAATGAAAGACAAATTAACCTCAAAGCCGTCCTACGAGTCCTAAAATAAATTCCCTGCAGTTATTCCCATTCCACGCATATCAAATCCAAAATGTTAATCCTCCAAGCAAACATTTAATAGTTCCCGCTCATAACCGAATGATGTTCGTACAGACCTTACAGTCAATGTGTTAATGTAAAAATTTTAAATAAAAAGCTGAAATAGAACAAATAAAGTTGCATGCTTATTGGCTGCTTTACGTTCACTGCCCGTTCTAATTCATACACTTATATTTTCATTTATGTGAAATTTTAGTTTAGCAAAGAAATTCATGTATATACACAGTTTACATTTATCTACAAAACTACGGTCAAGCATTTAAGTAGAACCATTCCACATATTCAGTCCAGACTTCTGATACAGCATAACATTTACATCAAGGTTCACAATAAATTGCTTGCTATTGCTAAATGCTTGCTTATATGTTGATCTCATCAGATTCTTAAAGCCTGGTGCCGCTCAGAAGGTACGCAGCTCTGAGCCTAATGGGAAATCAGTATTGGCATTTAAAGACAAATCATTCCGTGACCTCGTAGCCAATGAATGATGTTAATTTTCTTCACATCAGCTTTCCGCGCTAGTCAAACAATTGCAGAAAATCAATAGACTAAAAACTGCCTTGTCTCATGTAAATAGGTTGCTTGGTTTCTTAGTTCTGGTACAATGTTACAGCTCTGCCTCCTACACACTCTTGAAGAGCACAAAATCATTTACCATAATATATATATATATATATATATATACAGTAGCAGTAAAGGTTTGGGCACACTGGACTGGATTTATGTTTCTCATGAACCCTTAAGGCTTAATGCTTAAATAAATATACAAGAGTTATGTAGAAAATATAAACTAGCTACATACTTTAAAACACTTATTGTACGTATATCAGTAAGACTTTTTGAAAGAAAATAATTCTTATATTTGGCAAGGATGCAATACATTGATAAAAAAGGTAACAGTAAAGACTTTTCGTTGCTACAAATTAATTTCATTGCAAATAAACATTCTTTTAAATATTCTATTTATCAAAGAATCATAAAAAAATGTATCACAGTTTCCATAAAAATGAATGAATGAATGGTTACACTTTAGAATAGAGTTGCTAACTTGCTAAGTTTAGGTATAATGGATCTAAAATATGGTCATGCAGAATAAGGCATTATTATGTGCTTTTTTATAGTACACATATTAACTTATGCTTACATAACTGACACGAGTTATGTGGAAAACCAACTAGCTACAAATTTATTTTACTTTATTATTACTCTAAAATAGACATTAAACTGTACATAAATCAGTAAGATTTTTTTGAAGAAATTGGTATTTCTATTTAGCAAGTATGCATTACATTGATCAAAAGTGACAGTAAAGACCATTACTTAATTACAAATAAATCCTATTTCAAATAAATGTTCTTTTGAATATTCTATTCATCAAGGAATCCTGAAAATAATGCATCACATCACATCACAAAAGAACAAGCGAACGAACAAACAAACATGTTTCTTGAGCACTAAAGCAAATGTAAGGGAATAAATTATATTTTAAAATATATAATGAAGATTATAACAAACAAACAAACAAATAAAACAGTTATTTTAAATTGTAATATTATCTCACAAAAATACTGTATTTTATATTTTATTTATTTATTTTTTTTAATGAAGACATGGTGAGCATAAGAGACTCATGCTCATACATATAAACCATAATTTCATTATATATATATATATATATATATATATATATATAACAGGGATCTCCTCCACTTTTCCATTAGAGGACAACTGAGGAGTGAGATTTGAGACAGGCCACTAAAGTGCTCCCTCATGCTGCCTGTGTCTGCGTGAAATAATTGTCTGAGTGCGATTTCTTTTCATTTCTAATGATCCGGTAAATTTGAGCCTTGATGCTGATGCTTGTCTGGAAACAAACTGCATCGACCAGTTGGAGACGGATGGGTTGACACACAAGGACCGTAATTTCCCATATGGAACAGGAAGCCCAGTCAGTTCTGATGCAAATCACTCTGGCAAAGTCCTTCGGTGTTATTCATCGCTATTGTCCTGAAGAAAACCGACAGCACTGTGGCACTGGATTTGGACGGATGCATCAAATAGTGTTTCTTCTCAAAGTTCACCCAGGAGGGCACAACAGAAATCAATCACACTTTGCGTTTGCAGAGTTATAAAATAATGGCATTATGATTATCAGATGACACACGCTAAGGGGAGCCGGGCTGAACTAAGTGAAACAGAGCTGCTGATGATATCCACCAAACAAAGATATCAACGAGGGGAGGGGTGGGAAGAGATAAGGACTAAGCTGAAACTGTGTCAGCACAGGCCGGGATTTATTTTGCTCAGAATGGAGTGTTTGCTGAATTTTGACCTGCGCTAATACCACTGAAGCTCTCTCTCGGCTCCTTATCGTGGTGTAAACAGTAATGGTCACGCTCACGCTTGTATGGTGCAATAATGACCTCTGTCTGTTTGCAATCTCACATCTGGACATAGTTCAACGTGGTTTGGAAAGATGCGACAGTCAAGTTGCCAAACACTTTTGAAGTAATATCAGACCACTATACTAACAGGGATTAAATAGGATGAGATTTTGCAATACCGTTATTTTTCCAGTTATAAATGAATAGTTCACCCTGAAGTTAATTCTGTTATGAAAAGTCATGTTTTTAGTCTTTTTATAATGTATTTCATTCTTTTTGAACTTGACATCTGTTACCATGAAATGCACTATGCAGAAAATTTGTAAAGAGTGTGTAAAAAAAATGGTAACACTTTACTTAAAGCCTTAATGTATAATGCATTATAAAGTAGTTTTAATGTATTAATTATGCTGTGTAATGCACCTTATAATGCATTGTACATTCTCATGAATAATTGTAACCACAGTTAATACATTATAACACTATTTTAAATTTGGTTATAATTATAAGATATAATGTGCAATGCATTACAATGCACATTATGAATAATTATAATGCACTATACCCTTTAAAGAGGTCATATGATGCGATTTCAAGTTTTCAGAGTGTTACAAGCTGTAAAACCAAAGAGATATTCTTTATAAAAGTTAAGACTCGACCACGCCCTCCTAAAACGACTCATGCAAACACGCGCCAACATGTCTACGTCACTGTGTGGGAAGATTTGCAAAACACCGTCCAAATGTATATGCAATGAAAGAAAGCGGAACTATTATTCTCGCCGTATTGTTGTTGCTGCCGCTGGCACCATGTCGTGGAGACGCTGTGTTTCGTTGTGAAAGCGAAACTACTTTGTCTGGGCTTCCAAAAGAGGACACAACTAGAAATCAGTGGTTAAGTTGTATTTACAACACTGTTCCAGAACAGTTCAACCCAAATATTAGAGTGTGTGCAGCGCATTTTACGGTGAACCATTTCCTAAACCTGGGAGTAGCCTGTCAGTTATGCACAAAGGCTGTTTCTATAAATTGGGGCAATTCCAACTTTGCAAGGACAGTCTGGCGCTTCTGACTCACAGCCTGTAAGTACGTTTACTTATTTAAAGAATTGGTCACACTTTATAGTAGGTGGCCTTAACTACTATGTACTTACATCAAAAAATAAGTACAATGTACTTATTGTGGTCATATTGTATTGCAAAACAATTTTGCTGCTATTGAGGTGGGATATGGGTAAGGTTAGGGACAGAATTTGCCACTGACAATTCAAACGCGAGTTTTGAGCAGTGTTAGACATGGAAATGTTTACGCGGCGCGATGCAATGCGATGCGTAAAAAGACAGTATAAGTCATTATAATCAGTAATTATGTCCCCACTGGATGCAACAAATGCCTTGTTTATAATAGGTTTTATTGATTTTGTCTCGTCACGCCGGGACACGGCATCACAATATAACGTAACATTTCCGTCACACGCTTGAGGTATTTGGCCAATCACAACGTACTTGATAGCTGGCCAATCAGAGCACACCTCACTTCTCAGAACGATGAATTCTTTCTTTATTTTTGAAATTTACAACATTGTAAAAATATTTTTTGAAGTTATACTTTTCTTGTTAATAGTATTATTCTTGTAAAATTGAGTACATTTTACAAGAAAATACTTTTTTAATACTATTTTAGTCTATTTCAAAATTTGACTGTTAATTCTATGTGTTACTTGCCGTTTCTTTGTAATAGTTTTTGAAATTTACTACACTGTAAACACATTTTTCTGAGCTGTAAATGAATACTATTGGAATACATTTTACATGGAAATACTATTTCAGTCTGTCTACATCAAATTCAGTGTAATACTTGCCATTTCCTTCTAATTATTTGTGAGTATAGCAATTTCTGAGTGAAAACTGTTTCAAAGTAAATGCTCAATGCATGAAAAATAACACCATACAGATTTAATACAAGCTGAGGGTGAGTAATGAGATTTTTTTTAAGTGAGCTATCCCTTTAAAACAGTCTTCTTCATTAAGGGACTGAGCAGACAGGAAGAGAGGAAGCTGGATGAGGTTACTCTGGGTCTCTGGGAGCACTAAATGTTCTAAAAATGGCCATCTCACCACAAGCCTTTCATCTGATAGTGCTCGTTCAACTGTCCTGTCTGTATCCTTCTCTTCCCAATCTCTTTGTCTCACTGCATCCGAGTTCATTTAACCTGCAATTACAGGGACTGGCGCAAGACAAGCAGAGACTGAAAAACGACTGAAGAGAGAAAGGTGAGATCAACCTATTGATAAGACTAGTTTAGATCAGTGTCAGACCAGAGTCCAGGCTGGTTTATGCTGGTCTAGCTTGAACTTAACTCTAACACTAGTTCTAGTAACAAGTATTTTTTTCTTTCCATGGTCTAGGTGAAAAAAAAAAAAAAAAAAAAAATCCAAGCATTGATATTTGATGTGTAACACACAGCTATGTGAAGAAGAATTTTGGACCAATAAGATGCAATCTAACAGCACAGTACAACAAAGAGAGAAGCCAAGTGCATGACAAAATGTCTTCTTATTCCTGATTAGAACAAAAACTAACATGGACAGCTTTACGAGTTTGTCACTTTTGTGTGTCATGTCAATACACGAACACGTTACACTTTTTAACATGTAACGAACATCCGAACACATAGAGATAAAAATGCTGTGCGAGTGTATTCAAACAAATGAATGCAAATTATATATTTATGCTCTCTATGCTTACACAATTTTCTATTTTAATATATTTAAAAAAGATTTATCAATATAATGGTGAAGCTGATTTTCAGCAGCCATTACACTACTCTTCAGTGTCACAAAATACCCATTAATAGTGTTGAAAGTAGGGATTCACGATATTAGATTTTTGCCGACATCCGATATGCCGATTTAAAAAACAAAACAAACATTTTGCCCGATAGCCGATGCTGATATTCAGATATTTGCTTTTGTTTTGAAACAACACCAAGTCTCTTCTGTGCAGAGATTATAAATGTATTATTTTTAACCTTGGTTAGTTTTGAGCAAAAACTTATTCGTTAGAACTAATAAACATTAGTAAAGTTATTTTATTTTATTGTATTTTTTTAATGAGAGTACATTGAAAGCTATGAAAGTAACTATAATAAAATCAATCTCTGCTGTTTTATTTATTTACTTATTTATTTATTTTAGACAGATGCAACTGAAACCTTAACATTTTAAATGTGAGTTTAACATTAACAGATGGTCTAAAGCAAAAGAGCTGTAAAAATTCTAAAAATCTTTAGAGCTCCTTGTATTTAAATTTTCATAATCCATTTGAAAAAAAAAGTTATATATTAATGAATAAATCTGTATATAAATGTCATGTTTGTGATGTTTATTCATGCAAACTATAGCTTCTGACCTTTAAATCAAAACAGACTTGTGATTTATGACATCAATTACTGCATTATTCAGAAACACAAGTATCTTAATGTTATTTGTGCATTTTACTTTTTTATTTTATTACAAATATTTCAGTATTTACATTTTAAGCCTTTATCGGCCGATTCTAATAACCTTCCAATAATATTGTGCATTCCTAGTTGAAAGGAGGTGTGTTGCTTAATATTTGTGTGGAAACTGTGATACCTTTTTTTCAGGATTCTTCAATAAATAAAATGTTAAAAAGAAAAGCATTTATTTGAAATATAAATGTTTTGCAAAATTATAAATGCCTTTACTTATAGCACTACCTTGTGGTTATTTGTCACAAATTTAGTACACAGCCTCTTGTCCAAAATTTGCAGATATATAAGCCTACCAAATCTCCTCATTACGAGTCATTCACAGTTGCAATTATTGGCTTCTGAATTTGGATTGTCTGTTGTCTATTTCAGTTGATGTGTCTAATTGATATTTCTAGGATAAGCATGCACCAAAGAAAATGCGACTCCTTCATTTAAACAGCTAGATCTGTGATGATTCGTTTTAGCTGCAGTGTCACCTGCACTTGCATTTAAATGGGGCATGAAATGGGCCGCTTTCATAGTATGGAACCTACAGTAAGTATGAAATACAGCAGAGCAAATCTACTACTGGCACTGAAGATAAATCTATATGACTTGTAATATCCATCTTATAAGATTCTTGAATATAAGGTTCGTTTTCATATGCAGCCAGCATCCAAAACAAAACGCATGCTGGTGACCTTTATGCTGCTCTTTTTAACAGGGTACAGAGACGGAGACAGAACAGAGAGAGTACTCACCTGGCGAATGAGGAGGGGGGGCACACATTAGCACAACACCCTGGCCTTCCCTCACCGAAACAGCTCCTCTCGCCCGACCGCTGAACGCCCCGAGATCTGCAAACACACACATGCAAGCGTGGACTTAGCCAGTGACAGAGTGACACACGGTGGCACAGAGGCAGCTGTTAACCTGCAGATTAAGGGTCAGAGATTGCATGAAAATCGGATAAGCGCTCGCGGCTTGGCTAGATTTAGTATCTGTCACTCGAGGTTTGACCTCCGTGTGAGCTTTCACTTTAACCTGCTCCACACCCCAAACCTGCCGCTTAAATCTCACTTCCTGTTTCCCTCCAGACACGACGGCCAAGTGGTAATTAAAACAGGTAACCTTGCTCGAAGCCTTCAATCTTGTGAGTACTTTTAAAATACCGACGAGACGTGGAAAATGATTTTAGTTCACAAAAAGCTGAGAATTGTGGGCGATCATTACAATTTCAAGCCATGTCTGAGGAGAGGCGTCGGGTGGTATTTTTAAAATGTAATTTGAGTTGGAACGTAGAGGTGAAGGTTTCCGCGGGTAGCGGCGTTCTGGAAATCACACAGCGCAGGGATGGTTTCATCAGGCCACAGGAGTCTCACAACTGAGTCGACAGGTGGAGCTACTACAGTTAATCTGTTGAAACAAATTGCATTTGCATAAATTACCATAAGTAATCTGCAAACTCTCAGCACAACACCATGCCGTTGGCTGACTGTCCCTCGCAGTGAGAAAAGGTGAGGGGGGTGTAGAGTTACCACAGTACTGCAAAGTAATTACACATTTTGACGTTACAAAAAACATTATCATTGCTCATGGTTGCTCTTACAGGTCATGAGACACCAGAGATCTCAGTTACAGTTCATTTAAGTACCCAGCTAACAAAAAAAAAAAAAAAATGTGCTGAGAAGATTTTGTTAATGTACCTATTAAGTTATGAACAAAACAAAACAATAATAGAAGAAGAAGAAGAAAATAATAACAATAAAATCCATGAATGATGTTTAAATAGAGTTATCATGCAAACGTTTTGAGAATTACATTAAAGACCAGATAACTAAAAATTACTGGAGTCTTTTCTCAGGAGAAACATCTCAAAGGCAGGGAGATAAAGTCTCCATTTAATCTCAAAGCCTTCTAGGAGAAAATATTGAGATATTAAAGATATCTCACTACTGACTTCTTTCCTATGTGAAAAATGTTGAAAGACCTCAAAATCACAAAGACCATAATATTAAAGTCTGCCTTTTAGGGTACAGTGAGAGTGTCAACTATCATATGTAAGCTTCAATGGAAACAATAAATAATATACATTTATATGCAAATACCACATTGAAACAATTTAAAATGAGAAAAAGGGGGGGGGGGGGGTGACTTCCTTCAGATTTACATACAACACATGAGCATTCAATGACACATGTTCAGCCCTGGAGCTCCTGGGCCAATTCAACTCTTAATTTTTAAGTTACACAGTTTTAAAGGTCATTTTGGCTCAGTTTGAGTCTGCTCTTAGAAATTATACTTCTCTAAGCTCTTGGTAACAAGGTGCAAATGGAAATGAAACGTTAGCAGCATTTATGGAGGTCAGCAAATCAATAAGTGTCCCAGTTAAGTATCGCTGTGCTGACATATCAACAAATATAATGGCACAACCAGAGTTCGACTGACACTTAATTTGGCTGAGCAGCCACATTCGTGCAAGGAACTAAACAATAACAGCTTTTTTCTAGGCTCTTGCAACAAAAGCAAGTGATAAACAGCTTTAGCTAATTAAAACTAGCTTCCAGATCTAGAGGAAGTAAACAAGACAACTTCTCAGTTACGTTTGTTTTAAGCAGTATTTTTTTTTTTTTAAACAATATTTTATACCCTCTGAAAAAGAAGTAGTACAATGGGGAAAACAGCTTTTATTTTTGTATTTTGTTTCATTTCCAGGACAAAAATCTAAACAGTTAAAATTATAATCAGTTAATTTAGTATGTTAGTCAGTACATGAAATAAATTAGTGTACTTCATTAATACACAACAAAAGATTATTAAAATACTTTACAATGTACTTTAATGTGAAATTTTTCGCTTGACTTGATTAGAAAGTGTACATAAGTGTATCTTTATACTAATTATATTTATATTATATATAAGTATATATATAATATTATTTCAAGTACCATTTTTAAAATATTTTAAGATTTGAAGTACACTACAATTGCACATTCAATACAAATAAGTACAATTGAGATAATAAAGAGATCTCGCTTGTTATCCCTTTCTAAGAGCAGTGGCAAATTCAGCAACTTTCTGTCAAGTATGGCTGTTCATATAATTATTTATTTTTCCATGTAATTGTATGCACTATGTGAAAGAATTCCAGCAGGCTTAGACATGTGGGTAATTAATCTTTTTTTTTTTTTTCTTTCCTCATTGTGGGTTGAGACAGAACAGAAGACAGAGCTTATGGGACAGGAGACGAGCCGTTTCATCTGCCCCGGTCGTGGGTGGTGTTGATTAGCCCCTTTCAGACTGAAGTGAGGCAGTTTTAATTTCACACAGCAGCAGTGACGTCGGGGGGCCTGGGAAAAACTACCAAGCGTGGTTAATTTCTGCATATCAATCAACACAATCCAAATAAACATGAAACAACATTCACACCCATACTGTGACTACACACTACATCTATTCATCAGCTCTGAAAACAAAAGTCATATTGGGTCTAAAGTGAACGTATGAGTAAAAGGCAGACAGGGAAGTGCAAAACACAACAGGCATCTGCTCTGTCCTGACTGAAGGTTTTAAAATATCTAGGCTAACATGACTGGTTTTGACACAACAATGCGGTAAATCACTTCTACTGAACAATAGCTGATCTTTGCCCCTGTCTATTATAACATCTGACAGACCGCTATAATCTCTGGTGGAACGTATGATTTGAAAAGCACAACATTGACATGTGCTCTGACATAATATATAGACATCTATATGTGTACAGCATGGCAGAATAAAGCTCACAGGTCAACAAGAAACACCTTGACTTCCAAGAGTGAAAGAAATACATTACAAAAAGCGAGGAAACATTTCACGAATATTGCAGTAACATTTGACATGCTGTATGTGCTTTACATGGCAAAGTCCAGTTGAAACTGCTTTTACAACCTGCTCTTTGTTGGCAGATAAAATGGACAAATAACCGAGCTAACCCAATAATACCTTAAATACCTCATATAATAAAAAGTGAAAATAAATCATGAAATTGTTGGAAGCCCAGTGCTCTTCAATTAAAAGAAGTCAAACCAAGGGGCACAGCAAACATACAAAATCACTTTACCCTCATGTGTTCCGGTCATTTTGACCCAGAGATTATTTCCTCTTTTCCTCTTTCTTGAAGATGCTATTGCATTGTGCTAAAATGTACTGAATTTGCTTACACGGAATATAACATTGTCCTTTTTTTTTTTTATTTATTTGTTTGATTGATAATTTTTGTATTTTTCTTTTGGTGTTCTTGGTCAGAAAATGAGAAGTCTCTTGTTATAATGCCTAGTTCTATCCTAAAATGCTAGATGGCGCAGTCTGATGGGTTCTTAACGTAACTGATAATATTCACAGTGTTAAATGACTTTTTTATTTTAAAACAGCACAAGCTGATTGGTTCATGCTGCATACGCAGCCAATGACCTTGCTGCTTTACACTTAAATGGCTGGTTAACATCCACTTGAGCATTTTGCAGTGCGCTTTCAAGGTTCCTCTGAAACCCTCCACCTTCCCCAGCTCCACCTGTATAGATCTGTTAATTTATAATTTTATATGCTATTTTACATGCAGCAGCAGTAGGTCTTAAAATACTCACAGAACTGTATCGACGTATGCATTGGCAGTACCAAGTTCCTGTACTTGCTTGCAGCAACAGCAGCAATAATTTATAACTACAGTAATAACCAACAGCAGCAGCAATCCAGCAGCAGCAGATCTATAGCAGATCTATTCTGCCAAGACCAAATACATAAATATTGTCATATACATTACCATGCTAAAATCTTCAGAGATTTGTCATGATAGAACTATATTATTGCCAAATACAGGATTCAGTTTTTTAAATTACACAATTAGGTAAAGAATTTGCAGCACAGGGTTAAAAAAATAAATAAAATAAAATAAAAATAAAATAATGGTTTTTATTTTATTTCTTAAAATGAAACATGTGACTGGTGCTGGCAAAATGAGTCACAATGAGTAAATTTTCAAAAATGTGTTATTTTTTATTTTCATTAAATACCTTCAAAATGATATATGAGTCGTTGCAATCGGACAAAAAAATATGACTGAGCTACACCTGTTGGAAGTCGATGGGATCAGCAATGAAAGTCAATTTTGAGAAAAATCGAGTAAAAGTTTCTGAAAGTTCCAAAGCAAAATCACCTAGCAATGTTGCATATTTTCCTCAAATTCTTTTCTTAATGATCATTACTACATTAATACACACAATAGAGTATATATAGCATATTACATTATATTACATTTATTTTGATAGTCCACTTTAGACATTCTACTGACTGTGAGTAACTTTGCAAATGCATGTCAATTACTAGTCATTAGAGTATTAATAGACTGTCTGCTTAATATCAATATATTTTGATAGTCCTCCAACAGATATTCTGACTATAAATAATTTAGCCCATTTAGGCCTAAAATGCCTTAAACGTCTTAAAGGTAAACACACACAGATGTGTGATCAGGTTTTAATGGGTTAAAAAGAACTTATCAACTTAGTCTAGTCTGCTAATAGTTGACAGGTAGTTGCAAAGTTACTAACCTTAATGTTTTTTTGTTTGTTTGTGAATTGTTTTTTTAGACACCTAACGCCAAGATCTAATGGCCTGCTTGGCCATCTGGCTTCCTGCCCTAAAAAAAAACAAACAAAACAAAACAAAAAAAGTTTACTTTGCCCTAGATTCTGGTTTTACTGTGTGATTCATCAGTGCATGTTATTTCATGTCATTTATTCATTTCCAGACTGAACTGTCTTGTCTCAGATCTGAAACAACAAATGTAAATGATTTAACAAGGCTGCTAACACATATGCTGGCTCCGAAATGATTGTGAAGCTTTTGCATGCATTTTTATCCATCATTACAATGTGTAACCATGAAAATTGACATCAATAGACATGCACAGACATGCATAATCCCAGACATTCAACACTGCTGCCAGCATCGCTAGGAACAGTAGCATACTTTGTTGAACGCAGTCTGGATTTCCCTTTCATTGTGATTTTGCCATTCAAGTCGAACAGCTTGTGTTTGGCCACTATGTTCCATCCCTTGGTCACACAGCATTTTTGGACATTAACTCGTAGTCTGCCATTCTTCTGATTCCCCAAAGAGCCGTCAACAGGCACAACACCTGTGTTTAACGCTCAAACCTACAGGGGGCTGCTCACAATGAAAGAGAATGAGATCAAAGTTTGTTTGTTTTTTTCCATGAAAAAAGAAAGCATCTGCTGAGAAAAGACAAGACATCTCTCTGGGACTCCAGAAAAGGAAGAAATAAAGTTTAAGAGAGAGAAATTCAATAGTTTATATCTTATTTATGTGAAGCAGGCGTCTGGCAGGCCAGGCCGTTGGAATGCAGCAAATGTCTGTTGCTTCTCCCCGGCTCCAGGCAGGAAAGAAGGATTGGTATGAGCTGTGTAATGTATGGCCTTGGAAAGGTGATCTCCTCCAACAAACTGTCACGAGAGAGCCAGGATGGAGAGGCTGGGAATCCCATTGTAACAGCGCAGATTATTGATTTATCAGGCGCTGTCACTGCCACCTTCTTGTTCTCCATATCAGCGCGTTATCCCTGGCCCTCGTCAATTCACTCTAGACATATGAATTATAACTAATCAATGCTCTCCACTGTAGTCTAAATGGGAAAATAGATTTTCTTTTGTTGTTCCTACACGGTCAAAGGAAAAGATGTGATAAATGACATATCTTTAGACAGCTTGGGTCATGAAACATGAGAGCGGGGCGACATGTAACGAGTTTCCTTTCTCGTTTTATTTCTTTCTTCGCTTGCTAATGTAACAGCGGCGGTAAATTATGAGGGCAGCCCGTCCTGCTAAAATTGGCATCATTTACAGGACTGTCAAAAACTAAGCAATGGATTCTCATGATGAGCATCATAAAAACACCCATGTAAAAATAATGGATCCAGGTTAGGATAGAAAAGATAAAAATCTGTTGACTGGGTTTCTTTCTTCTTTTCCAAGAGCTCATCTCGTATTTTCCTGACCTCTCATCTTGGATGGTAAAATGAGACCTTTGTAAGGGAAATCGATATTCATCTGTTCTCAACTATAAGGGAGGATGGGAGATAAGATAAGAATCTGCAAGAACCGATGCTCTCATTTCAATAATTGTGTGTCAGTCAAGACAATACATGACCTTTTTAAGGGGTATTTAAATTTCTTACATTGTGATTAAGCAAACTGATGTCTGATTGGATGCTCTCATACAATTTACACATGGACACAGGAAAAAAAAAGAAAAAGTTTTCATTTATTGTCCTAATATAAATTTCCCCCCTTTATCCAATTTACCAATCCACAATGAGATCCACCAATTCACAATTTTTCATGTTAATCAATCAATGTTCATGTTAATCATCCTTTTCCTGTTAATTAAAAAAAATCAAATAAATAATAATAAATAATACCATAACAAATGCCAGTTTGCAATATCAAGCAGCATAACTGACTGTTTTTATAAAGGAAAAATAACCACAAGCCTGCACATTCCAGTTCCTAATAGCGTATGTCCCCTCTGATGTAAAATAAATAAATAAATAAATAAATAAATACATTTATGTAGTTGTACCATATCGACAATGCCTATGTTCCAAATGGCTAGCAATCTTGTGGACCTGTGATGGCACCATAACATCACATGTCTGAGAAATCCATGAGACCATAGTGTGTTCCAATTGTGATTTTACACTAGGTTTCAGAAGGTTACTCACATGCACCCAGCCGCTATGCACCCTTAATGCATCAGGGCCTTTAAATTGGAAGCCACTTTTAGCCACTTTCTAGTTCAGAGAATCCAGTTTCTGATGGCCCTGTTTTCTGTGGTCAAACAGAGTAGAGTTCTGAACAGAACCACCCCTATGTACATATCCACATGCTTGATCTTTCAAGCCATGATACCTGAGTCACATCCTCCCACTTTGGAGGGGTCTGCTGAGAGAGGACTGGATCTCACAAGGGAGTGAGATCAGAGACACTCCCTCTGCCTGCAGTCTTCAAAGCGTGGCCTGGTAACTAGCTTGAACCAGGGAGTTCTGCTTCTCAAAACAGAGACAGAAAAAAAAGCCCAACAGGGAATGCTTTGGGGGCACAATACACAAACTGTGAAAGGAATACAGACTAGCGGTTTTCTTTCTTTCCCACTTTTTCATATAAAAATACATTTCTGAATCTCCAGGGGAGCTGCGGATACTCTGTGCAAACCAACCGGTTTCCCTGGCAAGAGTTGTGAGAGGTCTCTTAGCAGGGGAGGGCTGTGACACATCCGTGGCCGGGCTGAAAGACTAGGCCCCTCTCCAAACGGCCAAATTGACCATCTCTGGGAAACTCATGCCCGGCTTCCTCAATCAAAGACAGCAAACAAAGAGATCTGAGCTAAATGTTCCCCTTCCGCTGGACGGCCAGAAGAGCTGTTTGCATTTCATGAACCGAGACCTCGACCAATGCACTCCACACAGGGAATCATTGCCTTTAATCATTTTGAAATTGCACAGCAGTAGCTTCCAGCAGAAATCAGCTCTTGCAGCTTTTAAGAGCACTTTAGATTGCTCTGTTCTTGAATGACCAGCTAGATTTGTGAAAGTCTGAAGGTTCAGAGTGAATCCTGATCAGTTCAGTATTACTACTGGGAGGTACTGATGCAATCGGTATTTTCAAGTTTTTCAACCGTTTCACAGAGTAGGAGTCTCAGTGTTGTTCATCACAAATAAAAGCGTTATTAGCGTTAATTTGCACAATTTGTCAGTTATTCAAAATGCGATTGTTTCGCTTTTTCAGGTGATGTCATCAAGCCTCAACAAATGCCAACTCTGCTCCAATCAGCTGTGGAAAATCAAGTCAAACCTTACATTTTCCTCACTAATTGTCCTGTTTGACTCACAAATACAATGTGGACGTAAAACAGGTTGCAAATAGTGTTTCATGTTGGCTTTGGTGCCAAAGTGTTGAAATAATGGTTAATTCATTTTATCGCAACCTGGTTGCACACGTCAGGCTCATGAGATTGTCCCCTGCCAATAAGAGTGAAAGATCCTTGGGTGTCCAACAGGGTGATGAATGGTGGCCATTTGTTATGTGGAGGCCTGGGAAAAGCTCTGCATCCCAATGTCTGCTGCCAGGAGCTTTCCTTTGTCTCTCCGACAGGCCTTCAGAATGGGCAACAATGATCGGAGCAAGGTTATAGCCAGGCGACGGACAAGGACGACAGAAAAAAACCCCAAGAACAGTGTGTTCATGAGGGCTGGCACTCATATGGAGACACAAAGAAAAGACCGGATGACTTTACGATCTCGTTCGCGGTGTTCTTTTTTTTTTTTGCAGAGAGAGAACAGAAAATGCAAGGCAGATACCATTCTTCATGTAGGCGAGAGAACACGAGAGAACACCTCTTCAATATTACAGTCTGGGAAGTGAAAAACAGGCTTCCTAACCACAGCTATAATGCATTTACTGCTCGTAAGGATGTTACATCACACGTACACTAAATGTTCGTTTTTCTACAGAAAACACCATGGGCAGTGAATAGTGAAGTACACAATCCCGTTGGGTACGCCAATAAGGCTATTATGGCCATCGCTCCTGGGGAAACTGTAAGCAAAACTAACAATGTGTTTTCCAGCAAGCAATTGCGCCTCTAGCTCCACGCTGCATGCTTCCGTGGCTTGTGATGATATTTTGGAGGGAAGCCAAGGGATTACTAGGGAAAGAAATGCCCTTTTTGCTCTTGTTTCGTGAAGCAAAGCATTAAGGGCACTTTTCCATCTGATGAAGAAAAAATTGGGACTAGATTTTAAGGAAAGGATCAAAGTATCATGGGAATAACTTTAATTGCATTTGCTTTTAATTAGTAGCATTAGAAGGAGGCAGTTTTAGGATGAGCATTTGGGTATGCCGTGTGGGAATAATATCAGTATGAAATAGAAAAATAAAAATATAAATATAAATAAACATTTCACTCTAAACTTGGCCAATGCTGAAAAGTTAATAAAATATATGAACCCAAAAATTGTAGCAGGAAAATAAAATAAAATTAAATAAAATTAAATTAAATTAAATTAAATACATGCCGAGGCAACTTGATGTACTAAAATAAGTAAAACTGAAATATATATATTTTTTAATAACTAAAACTAATAAACATGACAAAAACGCACAACAAAATTAGTAAAATGAAACTGAAAAAAAGACAAAATCTGACTAAAATCTGAATTTCAGCATCCAAAATTTGTCAAATTACTCACAGGCGAACTGCAGGAGGGCGTCTCGACTCAGGACGGTGCCGATGCTGTTCTCAGCTCTACACTGGTATCTCCCATAATCAATGGCCTCGCTTGCATTATGTATTATTAAGTTCCCATCAATCAAACTGTAGCGGAAATCTGCTTCTGCGTCCACAACGGTTCCGTTGATCAGCCAACTGCAAAAGCAATTAATCATTTAGAAAATTTATATTAAAAAAATCTAAATAAATCAGCTGCCATTCTGATGTATAAACAATTAAACAAAGTTTTCTACACTGAGGTAACTAAACGAAGACCACTAGTGAAAATGCTTCTACTTATTTCCTAATAAGGAAACATTTACCTTTACAAATTATATCGTAAGAATTGGTCATTAGGTTAAACTGAAAGAATACAATTCATTTCAGAATGTCTTAGTTTTGGTGTGTTCCCAGTTTGGTCTCAGATATGTATTTTTTAGGTTTTGATATAATATAGTCATCACATTATAACTGCTGAAGAGCTGGTTGGCATACAACCTTTTGCGTCTTTATATCTTAGACAGGAACATCAATCTAAATTACGACCCAGAACTCAAAACCCCATCAGTGATCATTCAACCTCGCTAACACTCATACTTATTGATGGTTATAGACGTTCAGTGGATCCTCCAGGCTGAAACAGATACACTGGATACAACAGATACAACTTCTGTGAGACTGTAGCTCATACTCTGAATCACAGGACAGTACAATTTAGTGAGTAACATGATGATTCTAGAACATTATATCAATTCTGATTAGGAATCCACAGAGAGAAGTCCAGCATCTGCATCATTAGCATTAGTCTAACAGAAATGCCACTCAGACAGGATAATAAGGATTCACAGTAAAGCTCCAGAGAAATTAAATGTCATTTATTATCCATTTAATGAAATCTTATCCATGTTAATGAAATGAGTAAACCGTACCTGTAGGTCGGAACAGGGTTTCCTCTGGCTTCACAATTCATTATCACTTTCTTATCATCTGAATCCAGGGAGAAGATTGCATCATCTGGCTCTTGAATGAACACTGGACCGAACTCCTCGCTCTCTGGGGTCAGATAGAAAAAGAAAGGCAAAAACAGGGTTTACAAAGCTGAAACTTGTTATGATATAATCCTAAAGTCTGTGTGTCATTCTTATACCCTATGGGGCATATGTTCTGTTTGAGATTATTTGATTTTTGAAACTTTTTTTTTTTTGTGATAATATTCTGTATTGTGGTAGCAATGTATATGTATATAATTGCTGGGGAGTGAATAAATAAATAAATAAATAAATGCAATCTTTATTAATACATTGCTTATTCAAAAACAAACAAACAAAAAAAAACATTTGATTTGACATTGTGTGTAATGCAAGGACAAGATATGTGTGTAGTCTAGATTAGTAACTGAAGGTTGCGGGTTCAAACACTGCAAGGGGTGATGCATGAGCTATCACTACTGTACCCTTGAGAAAGACACTTACGCTGCCTTCAAGTCCTCCTGGGAAGTTCCAACTTATGAGTTCAGAAATCTTATTAACTCAATATAAAACTGAAGCCGTATAATCATAACAACTTGCTGGGCAACTTCATATTTCTTTCTCTCTTTTTTCCCCGACAAAGACAGAGGACTTTTTTTAGCGCTCGTACAACAACATGAAGAAGGGAAAAAGTGAGTAATTAAGGGTGTAACTGATGCTTTAATCTGTGCATTTTATCATTGTTGTGCTACAAAAAATGATGGGAAAGTAGTCTTTTCGCACAAGCCTGCTGCCTCATAAAGAAAGCCAAATGAGTTATATATTCTGCAAACCTTGTTATTCCTAAATTAAACAAATAGAAAACACACACAAACTAAACTGTGCCACCAACAATGACAATTACAGCAACAGATCAATTTGCTTCCACCACAAATTTTTAATTGACATACGCACAACTGAAAATCTGGGCTCAAAGTAAATCCTTGTCTCCCACTGGAAAAAATGCCATAATGTCTTTTTGTACTACTTACCCATGTAAGGAAATGAATTTGGATGTGTGGTCCAAATATAGGCTATGTATGTCAGACACAAAATGGTGTTTTTACAATTCAAAGCAGTTTAAACTCATTCTACCAGTCCAGCTGGATCTACACGGCAGACGGTCCACATTAGGAATCCTGTTAACTGTCTCATATATTCAGCCCCCAGGGTGAACTCGATAACATATCTCAGTAGATTAACTGAGAGTTCTTCCAATTAGAAACACTCAGGAGATCTGCTCCTTCAGTGCTCAGTGAGTTTATGCTGAACAATGGGACCAATCCTAAATCTCAGGTTGTTTCACAAACATATTAACATTTTTTGGGGGGGACACGTAATATGGTAATACTGTGGTTTATATATCATGCTAATACAATGTTTGGGACATTTACCATATTAATACTAATACTATTTTTGCTATTTTTCTGGACATTTATCATGCTAACACCATGTTTTTTGGACAACACCCAGAGTAACAGACCTAGTATGTTTTCGAACATGTGATACCATGTTAATACCATTTTTTTGGACGTGCTAATGCCACATTTTTTATTATTATTTTTTTGGATATGTACTATGCTACCACCATTTTCTGGAAACGAATCTCAGTAATACCATATCTCAGCATTTAGTAAGTCACTTTTCTTACTAAATTCAACCACTAAATACTAAGGGTGACCCTGAATAGTCGAAGATTTGGTGCTTTGATAGGAGGAGCCTGATTCGACTACCAGTCCCACAGTCGAATATTCACAGAGGTGTTATGATCATGCCATTTTGGCTATATGGGGGTGCTCAAATGTCTGATTTCACATAGATGGTTTTCTCCCATTAAGTTAATATACAGCCTATTAAGATAATGGTGTAAATAAGAATCTCAAAAAGAAGGAAGCTTTAAATTAATATTTTAACGTGCGTGAATAAATCCAACCCCCTCTATAGATTTAAGTTTCACTCTCCATAATCCGTGACCGACAGAGGAACATCTTGGCAGCAGGATTTAAATCTTTAACAAAACTCAAATTGACACAGTGAAAGACTGGATTTTTTTTTGATCAGGTAGGGTACAAGTGATTTCAAAACATTTCAGGCGTTTTATATATATCGTGAACATATTATTTATCTTATATAAGATGCATTTGGTTGAGTTGCGCTGCAGTAAAGCGTTTCAATGTAGTACTATGGTGATTATCTCGTCAGCGCGCAGCACGAGCAGTACAAACAGCAATGCAGAATATTAATAACTACGACTGAGACTGTCATACATGTAACATTATAATGAGAACACTACTATAATAAAAAGCTGTGGATTTTTAGAGTTTAGTTTCTGTGTTTCTGCACACTGTTGCGTGAAGAATGCGTCAACAGGAGTTAGACATTCAGAGCCGCGCAGACACATTCACTTGTGCATTCGAGGCATTTTGTGCAGATAGCCTATACGTCGTAATATTAACATTATATTGTACAAATAACGAATCGTATCTATATGAGATAAATGATGAGTTAAATCCCATTGATTAAAAACCTGCTATCAAATGCTTCATTCTACTGGTCATCTTCATCTTTTAATCAAAACATAAAACATTATTTTTGTATCTACGAGGCATCTGCTACACATTTTCCATGTGTGTTAACGTCAGTATTTATGACTGTCTAATGTCTCGCTGACTCTTAGTTATGTATTTTGCTCCCGCCCCCAAACATATGATTTGACTATCAGTCGACTAGTCGGCAAGATGTGAAAATTCTGATTCGACTATGTAAATCCTAAGTGTAGGACACCCCTACATACCGTTTTGGTCATAGATATGTAGGCCTATAGGTTCCACATTTGACCGCTCCAGAAACATAGATGCATCCTCTATCTTGTAACGGTCAGTGTGTCATCACTTATAGTAAAAATCAATGAGTTTTCCAAGATGGCACAACTTCACACAGACCCAGATCAAAAAAAAAGAAAAAGAGATTTTAATTCCCGAATAAATGGGATAACCTTTCACAGATGAAAACGTGATGGATTATGATTTGTTAAACCAGTATTACAGGTTTAGCTTTAGCTATACATGCGGATAACTACGGTTACATACACACAGTCAACTTGCTCTTGAGTATTCATGAACCAGCTTTGACCGCTCCAATCTGATAGATGGTTTATATATAGCGGACCACAGAAACAGCCACTAATAAGTCATCTATGCATACATATCTATGTTCTTGGCTTTCTTTAATATGGTGTGACTGATCGCTGTACCAGCCTAGCAGAAGCCTGGTTCAGTTCAAGCGACATGATAGTACAGAACGCATGTGAAATGTACATCTCTTTCTCTTTACTACTAGCTATAGCACAAAATAAATATGAATGAATATCAGAAGGTATGTTGAAAGATACAACACAACTTACCGAAATGTGTCATCACGCCTCATGTAATCACTCAGTCGCTGTTTCAACCATAAAGTTTGTCAATGAAACAGCTTGTAAACAATGTAATGTGAAACTTAACATTTACCTCAGAAAAAAAAACAACAAAAAAACTTCAGTGACCTTTGCTTAATAGTTAGAAAAATGAACCGTATAGAGAGGAGTATTTCCCTAAAAATATTAATTATATTACTAGTATCACTTTTTTTTTTAATATGTACCATAATACCATTTGTTTTGTACATATACTATGCTAATACCATTTTTGTATGCACAATGCTAATAGCATGAATATGCTTATGCTAATACATTTCTTTGAGTATGTACCAATACTATGGTTTTCACATACCATGGCTGTATCACAATAGCTACAGGGCATGTGAACATACTGTACCTTCACCATATTTTTTCATACACTGATAATCAAAATAATGGTTAATGGTTTTTGGACACATACCAAGGTAATACCCTATGGTACATGCATAAGAATATCATTAAGCATCTTGGTATGTATCAAAACGTTAATGGTTATGCCATAAGTGTACAAAGGTATCATCACAGTACTTTTTTGTAAGGATAATGCGGTTCGTGAAATCATCAGGGCTGCATGAATGGCTCTCCGCCCTCTGTTCGACATCTGCTATGCGATGGCTAAATCTGGCAAATATTTTTGTGCAGGAACAGAATTAGACAACAGAGGGAAAGAAGAGATGAAGGACCTGTGGGCGCAGGGTTCACACATAACCTAGTCATTTGCAGTGGCTTGGGAGTCAGCTATCTAAGCTCTGGCTCCATTATTTATGCTCTGTGCTGCATGCATAATAAATCCCAGTGTGTACAAGCGGCAACATCGTCACTGTCTCGAGCTGCTCTCTGCCCAGGTGTCAGCACACCAGCCTCAAATCTACGGTCTGTGTAGCCAGACGCTTTAAAGAACCTGGTGACCGGGGTCTCTGCTACAACCTGCATCACTGCCAGGACAAAAAGCACATTTCTTATACATCACAGTCTGTTGCGATATTTCCCAGAAAAATGTCACATCCTGACAAGAAGAGACAATATCAGATCCAAAAGGGATAGCACTGAATTCAGTGTTACCGACATACAATAGAGGTAAAAATCCAAGAAAGTGACATGCAATGATAGAATTTGTAAATAAAACACTACACTAAAAGACAATGGGTGTTGTGTGTGTGTGTTTGCCATGGCATTGCTGTGTGGTTGCTAGGCTGTTCTGAGTGGTTGCTAGGTGGTTATGAACTGACCCAGGTCAAAAGAATTCATCCTCGTCTCTACACTCTTAAACATAAAGGTTCTTCATTGGCATCTAAACCCTCATTCCATGAAGTACCTTTAACATTCATGGAACCTTTCTATTACACAAACACTTACACACACATAAACGCATGGTGGAAATAGTCACATATACAGTGACGCCACTCTGACATCAATGCAAAACCCTGGAAACTTTATCTTTAATACTGTAGATATGACTCTGGTCTTTTAGTATAAGCCACTGGGACTTTTCAACCTATTTTCTCACCAGGAGAAAATTATGGAAGTCTGTTTCTCCCATGAAATAGAATAGAATAGAATAGAATAGAATAGAATAGAATCTTTTTATTTCACAATTGTAAAAATATATATACAATAGTAAGTCTGTTCACTTTGAAAAGTAACAGCACACCTTTGATTTCAGCCACATGATTTGAGGTATTGTCTGCAACACGATGTGTCAGTTAAGTTACACATATACTGTATCTCAAAATGTAAGTATGAGTAACAACAATACGCTGTTAAAATGTATTTTTAAAAGAATGTATAAATGCTACATTTAAAACCTTAGATTTTATTTAGGATAAAAAAATACACTGTATATTGTTTTTCTTGGTTTTGTGTTAAGTTAAAAAGTAACACCCAACATGTGAGTGACTGAACAAAAGAATATGACTTCGCATCTACCTTCAATCAACCTCCAACATTGTGAGAGAAGAGACCCTCATTCAGTTCATTCAGCTAAGTGCAAAAATTAATTTGATCAATTTGGTAGAGAGCATCTGTAGTGACAACAGAGGAGAATCCTTTTGTAAAGCAGCCCTTGATTCACTCTAACACTCTGTCCTCCGGCTGCCTCTCGGCTGACTGTGGGCCTTTGAGATTAAAGAGCTCTCCCCCGCACAAACACTCCCACTCGGCCCATATGCTCCCTGGCTCGTTTCCGTCTCCTCAACACCTCTACTCACCAATCGTCCTCTGTCTCTGTGAATTATTTACAGATCTGTGTAGCTTGGACAAGCTTTGTGTAAATGGGGATCATTCTCAGAGAGAAGAACACAAATGTCTCTGACAATACAATAATAAGGCATTTTACATGTGTACAGTCTGACATTTTTTCGCAACTAGATGAAGAAATCATATATTTACATTTACATTTAGTTATTTAGCAGACACTTTTATCCAAAGCGACTTACAAATGAGGACAATAGAAGCAATCAAAACCAACAAAAGAGCAACAATATGCGAGCACTATTACAAGTCTCGGTTAACCTAACGCAGTACACGTAACAATTTTTTTTTTTATGAAAGAAAACAAGTAGAATAGGAATAGCTATTTTTTTTTAAAGAAAACAATTAAACAGAATAGAAAAAAAAAGCTCTGATGATGATGAAAAAAGCTAGTGTTACAGGGTCAGATAGATACAAATAAGACTAATAGATACAAATAAGACAGATAGATAAAACAGAATTAGAATAGAGAGTGCTAGAGTTAGAGGGTCAAATAAAGATGGAAGAGATGTGTTTTTAGCCATTTTTTGAAGATGGCTAAGGACTCAGCTGTTCAGATTGAGTTGGGCAGGTCATTCCACCAGGTGAGAACAATTAATAAAAAAGTCAGTGAAAGTGATTTTGTGCCTCTTTGGGATGGCACAATAATGCGTCATTCACTTACAGAACGCAAGCTTCTAGAGGGCACATAGGTCTGAAGTACTGAATTTAGGTAAAGGGGTGCAGAGCCAGTGGTGGTTTTGTAGGCAAACAAAAATGTCTTGAATTTTATGCGAGCAGCTATTGGTAGCCAGTGCAAATTGATGAACAGAGGTGTGACGTGCGTTCTTTTCGGCTCATTAAAGATTAATCTAGCAGCAGCATTTTGGATTAATTGTAGAGGTTTGATGGAACTGGCTGGAAGACCTGCCAAGAGAGCATTGCAATAGTCAAGTCTGGACAGAACAAGAGCTTGAACAAGGAGTTGTGTTGCATGTTCTGAAAGAAAGGGCCTGATCTTCCTAATATTGTATAAAGCAAATCTGCAGGACCGGGCAGTTTTAGCAATGTGGTCTGAGAAATTCAGCTTATCATCAATCACAACTCCAAGGTTTCTGGCTGTTTTTGAAGGAGTTATGGTTTATTGAGCCTAACTGGAAGGTGAAATTGTGATGAAGTGAAAGGTTTGTTGAAACCACAAGCAGTTCTTAACAATTTCCAGTTTTGTTTAAGATAATTAAAGCAACAGTTTTTAAATAATGAAAGAATATGTAAAATTTTATGTAAATGTATGATATATGATATATGTATGATATTTATGTAATATGTAAAATATATATGTAATATATATATATATATATATATATCTTGCCCTTTTTCTGACGATACAAGTTTCTCCGTGTGCGTGCCAGCCCTCAGGCACAATGCTTTCTTACTGCTACACAATTTCTGATTATATTCAAAAGTGTGTTATCATAGTGGCAAACCACAGTGTAACCACATTTCATAACTACTTCAGCAATTTTTCAGGGTTTAACAATCACAGAAAATTTGAAAGAAGACACTTGGTGATACAATTACGAGATTGGATCACTAACATACTGTAACAACATTACAACCCTTTTGCATGAACTATAAGACAGGGCCCCGCCCACATGCAGTGATGTCAAAGGACGAAAATAAATCTTTCCTTCAGATCACAGAAAGCAGTTGACCTGGTAAAATCTACTTTGTCAGGCTACAGCGGCTCTGTCATGACAATCAGCATGCGAGTATATGCGATTCAACATTCATGTCTGATACACGGATTCTTGCTGTTGTGAATCCATGTCAATACATTTATGCCTCATCTGTGAGTCTGTGCAAACATACTTCTGTGTACTGTAAATACTAGCATATTTTCAACTCAGATGAGGTGTCTGTGCAGTGTAAAGCAACTCCACTTAAATTAACTACATCTTTTATTAGCCGATGTCACGCATACCAGTGGTATTGAATAATTATTAAACATATAGCATTTACAGGTACTGCAGGATTAACAGTATAAGCACTACAATCTACCTAAAATTAAATTTATTTTTTAAATATAATTAAATTTGCTGTCATTTGTTTTTTTCTTGTCTAGTTGAATCTTGCATAACTTAAAATGTTAAGCTGAAATCGGTTAAATTATTTTGATTAGTTAAAGTAATGGTGAAAAATTAAAGATTTTTTTTTTTTCCGATCATATTTTTTTTTACAGTGCACCAGATTATAATACAGTTGTGGTACACTGATATATACAATGATACAGACATTCATTCATAGTCGAATGTGCTTCAAAGGAAACATGTTTGTTACTAACACAACTCCACCATCTAACAGATATATATATATATAGGCCTTTAACCTAGTTTTGGTAGCTGAGACAGCATGATATTTCTTACCATTTAGAAATGATCAAGCGACTGGAAAAAGTGGCCTTTCTTCCTCAGGAAAAGAGGAAACAGTAATCTGTGCAGTCTCCTGTCTGCAGACTGGGTCTCCAGTGGGAAACAAATCACTCTTTGGAATTATACATTAATCAGAAATACACCATAGCTGGAGGACAGGACTGGTGATCCCTCTCCTTAAATGTTTTGGAAAAAGTATGAAGTAATTTGTTGTTGGGCAAAAGTATCCAACACTTCCGACTGTACTTTTACTCCTCAGATTTTTTAACTCACCCAAAAAATAAAAATACTGTGTATTTTGCTGTCTAAAATCCCCTGGTTCCAATTTGATTACTAAATTTGGGAATGAACTATTTCTTTAAAACAAACAGGCATGGAAGACTTCACACTTTTACGTCTGGGAAGGTACAAGCCAGTAGGATTCATGAAACTGTTCCAGTTTGACTTATTCTTTCTCTTATGGTTTGTTGGCCGTGTGACACAGAGATGACCAACCATCAAAAGCATCCTTCTTTCAAATTAAACAAAAGCCTCAAATAACAAGGGCCAATTCTTCAAGCGAGAAAAACCTCGCCCGAGGCGTCAGATTTCCTGCCTAGTGAATGCCTTTGAGAGTTTAATCAACCATTCGTTCCCTCACTATTAAACAGGGAGTGCTCATGGCAGTACACAATTTCACAGATAGGCTGTGACATGTTTGAGTGCACATCATGGAGCCTTTGTATATGTCTAAAAGTTGAAAAGCAATTATAGTAGAGTGCCGCGGTTCACTCTTTTCTATTGTTCAGCTCAGTTTGAGCAGGCACAGCCTGTTCAGGTATCATCTTAAACAAGGTCTCTCCACTGGCCCACGCTATATTTATAATGAGTGTACTGTGGTGTGGTATCTGAGAACTGGAAGAAAACCAGATCTTGGCAGTTTGTGTGGGGACAGTGACAGGGGTTTGGCAAAAGAGGGCTCTACGGTGAAGGCCATTCTCTTCACACTGGGCAAAATACCGGTGCCTGGCTGATGAGCAATGATGGACCAAAGTGCCTAACAGTTAAAGTCAGATACAGTTAAAGAGAGACTTCATGCCTAAGTGTTATATTTAAAAGTATGTGCTTTTAACTCTACAAAAAAAACAAGACAAGATCAATTAGGCTACATGGTATCATTTGTTAGAATACCTTTCAAAATTTGAAGAAGATAAATTTGGATCATGTTTGCAGACTCTCATTTTACAACACTTCTGACAAAAAGTGATTAGTCATTTACACAATCATGTCAACTGTATCTGTGTCAAAATCGTGTTCATAGCTCAAACCAATCAACAGTTGTGGCCTTTGGAATTGTGGTAGCCATCAGAGTCCAAAAAACATCAAGTGATTTACTGAACATAAGAACTACCGTTCTTTTTTTTTTTTTTATGTGTAAACGGTACAATAAACCAGAAAAAAAGTGCTGTCTCAGTCTTCTATGGTGAATCTGAGTAAGCAGTCTAATGCAAGAGTGCCCCACTTGTAAAACTGTGGCTGATTGGTCTCTACACATCATCCCTATATGCCATACCTAAGACCAAGTTCCCATTGGTTAAACTTCCCAACATTGTCAAATGATGTCCAGTAGCTTTAGCCTTAAGTGGCATGTTACTGTGGATTATCTCAAGATTGTGTCATGTTATGTGAATTGGTTGAATTGAGACCACCTCTAACGAAATTTGCAAAGTTACAAACCAAAATGTTGTGCAATACATCATGTCCATACTGTTAACATGTACATCTGTGGTGCTTTTTCATACAAAACACTGGTATATTTTGATCTCTAAATGAAACAAAATAGGCTGTTTGTGTTCTGCTATAATTGAGACTATAGACTGTAAAAAATGGACAACGTGTCTCCACTTCCTTCCACCTTAGAAAAGTGAAGCCAAAACATCTCAGTTTGGCCACCGTCATCTTGTGAAAATGAAGTTATTTGAAGCCAAAGTTTGCACAGTGGTGATGCATTTGGAACCAGAGTCTGTGGAGTACTGATTTTAAGGCGGAGCTACAGTCTCAAAGTCCCACCCAAACTCCCGCAGACCCAATCACAAACTCACAGTCAAGAAACCACACCCTGTTTTTATAGCATTAAATAACTAACTAAAAGCAAATGTATTCGAAAAACGAACACCTGAACATACATTAGCATGACAAAAACTACCTAAAATAATGAAAAACAAGTTTATTTGAAGTGAAGTTTGATTATTTAGTTTGGCTCACGTCTCATTTGTTTATATGGCAAGGGCGGGGTATTTGCAGCCAACCACCAGATGGCGATCAAATGTTTTGGCTTCATTTTTTAGGTCATGTGCAGAACACTTGGTTTAGATATTTTCATCGATATATGACAGATCACATTTTCAAATAAAGGAGGTTGTTTTTTGTTTTTTTTTCACACTCTGAAAATGGCAGCAAATTTAAAAACACTTTTTAAAGTTAGACATATTCTAAAAATTCACTGCAAAGATGAGCTTCTAGGCATTAAAAGCAGGTGGTTCCAAAAGACTCAATAGCTGCTTCAGTCAGTTTAGTGTGTGGGTTATTTACTTGAGAATTGCTTTGACTGATTCGGTAAAAGTAGTTCACTAACTTCAACCAATTCAATAAGGTAGTCATGTGTTCACTTGCTAACTATTACAACCAATTCATTCAGTGAGAGAGCTGTTAACTGAAGAACCACTTGACTGATTCAACGAGTGAGCTGATTAAAAAAGGCTTTAAGTGATTCAAAAGCTCAAGCTCAATAATTGCTTTCCCCAATTCAGTCAGCAAATTTTTAACTCAAAAACTGCTTTGACTGATTCTGTAAGTATGTGAGTTTATGAGTCAAGAATTGTTTCCATTGATTCAGTCAGTGAATGAGTTGTTGGCTGATTCAGTGAGATCATTTTGACAGAACCCACCTCCTCATTTCTTCTCAGGAAGATTTACAAACCCACTTAATCATGATTAATCACAATTTATCATTATCACAAGCCATTTATGCATTTACAACAGACTTATTTTCATCTGTCTGCAGTCACAAATGTAGTACAGGGATCTAATAGCTATCCAACAGCACAAAAGAACATCTACTTACTAGACAAGAAAAAAACAACGTAAGTATATACAGTACTCTACAGTAGGCTGTTATTTATTATGCACTCCATATGTGAGAAAGAACAGTGTGCTAGATGTAGGGAGGGAATAATTACTGCTGCCCACACACTTTTATGACTTTTATATGCTTCCGTAATATTCATCTCTAAAACTTTTGTGAGGCCACTTTTGTATCAGCTGTGAGATCACACTGAACTGTTTATTAGCAACTGCAAATTTACGCAGCGAACAAAAGTTGTGAGTTTTAAATAGTGCCAGCTGAGAATTACTGTAGTGTATGTGAAGAGGATGTTGAATCTATCTGTCTGCGGTGCTGTGCAGCTTGTCGGAGGCAGCTTGTAGTCTCAGTATGGGGTGATGTTGAGTGTTTTATGATTTAGCAGCTTGATAATGTCACAGAAATCAGTCATCTCTGAGGCGCTCTGTGATCCGTCAGGCTCACCGGGAGAACAGCATCCCTGTGTACCCCCCATGAGATCTTCTGCATTACAATTCCACGACAACCTGAAGAGCGCAGGTTACATGGAGAGGACACATCTCACTGACAATTACTCTGTCCTCACGGTGTGGCGAAGGAAGCGGTGTACACCTCATTTACGTGACGGCTCTGTTCTGGCTCCCCTGTCGTCTCCTGGATGACCCCTAAACCGATGGAGTGTGGTGATCCGGAGAAGTTGGCGGTACTGACTGCATCATCTCGAATAAGACAGTTCCTGTGACCCCATTCTGACCCAATCAGACTTATTCATCTGTTCCCACTGAACCACAAACGCATTGTTAAACACTTCCTGATAACCAAGTACTACATAATCTTGATAACCTCTTCAATTATTTGGTGACTTTGGTGAATCTATTGGCAAAAAGCAAGTCTATTACATAAAAAAATAAATAAATACATACATACATTCAAGGTTACTCAGCTCAAATTTGGTCTCAACTAGCTAAGCCAATGTAATCTACCAGCTCCAACTAGTTTGACTTTCACATGCTTTTGGAGTCCAAGCTTGTTTAGTCTATGCACATTTTCATTCATTTTTGATGTTTTCTATACAACCATTCACGGATAATGCTGCACTGTATTTTGAATGCATCATTTTCTCTTCCAATCTATTGCCCATTTTAGATTTGCCCACTTCCAAACAACATAAAAACACAGACATGGTTGTTTTATATGTCTGTCAGACGTCTCTTCCTCTCTAAGTGGGCAGAAAAAGGGGCAAAATGGACTTGCAAGTCAGAACTCTGTCTTTATGAGAAATAGCTATTGATAATCTTTAACCAAATACAAACCATGTAAAACTAGCCAAGCAACCACCTTAATCTGGCTTTTCCTGTACTGTTTGGTTAATGGATCCTGTGTCAAAAACACTTGATCCACAGCGCTAACAAATGTCCTTCAAATAACCTAAACAGTCTACAGCTGCAGAATAATTTGTTTCTGAAGTTACAACAAATAGATTCATACACGATGAACCAACAGGAACCCGGACATAACTTATTTTATTTCTAAATTTTATAATGCAGCTTTCTTGTTCTCTTGTGAAATATATATTTCTCCCAGTGACAACAGCATCCATCAGTTGTCAGGCTGATGGAAGGCTGGGAATTTGGGAAGTGCAGCGATGTTTCAATGATCCCTGTTCAATTTCTGTTTGGCCGGGGTCCCCGTCAACTCTAACTGAATAGAGATATGATTCATTTGTGAGATGTCTAGGTCACTTTCAATGGTACACAAGACTCCAACACACAGTCCTTGCTTGTTAGGCCCCAGAAACTCAAATCAGGTCCTAAATGCTGGTCAGTGCAGGTCTAGCTTGTGGACCATCAAAACCCAACTGGAAAAGCTGTTGGACCAAGGTAGTCTTGAAAGTGTTGACCTTGCAGAGTCCAAAACACACTTTATTCTGTTGACTAGCAATGATCTTTGCAACAAAATAAGAAAGATGACTGTTGAGTGTGAGCAAACAGAGCTAGTCAAGTTAAATCTGGCCTTATGATTGAACTGTGGTCCAAAGCACAGAACAAAAAAAACGCATATTTAAGTCAACTCATTATTTGAGCCACTCACTGTGAGGTCAAACTTCTAAAGTTAGTTAGAAGTAAAACAAGAACTCACTCGCTCCAGTATGATGAGAATACAGATCTGTGAGAGTGAGTTTGTAAGTTCTCACCATGCATCTGTGAATTGGCATGGGATTGTGTGATTCAGCCTCATTCTCACCTTCGCTCCTGTAGTCCTCCTGTGAGCTGAGGGCTGAGTATCTGTGTCTGGAAAACGGAGGCCAATCCTGGCTAGATGATCCCACTCCATGGTTGTTCCTTAACCTTATCCTGGAGTTGAGTGAAGAGGATGAGGAACTGTCTGCCTTCATCCTCAGCACTGCAGCGTATGATACAGGTCTCCCGGCAACGGCTCTAGCAAAATCTGAAAATAAGACAGAGAGGGCTGTTACATCTAACAATTCAGACTCATAATGCCAGGCTCTAAGATACACTTGCATGGATCGCTATTGCTCATGTTTAGGGTTAAGGATTTGAACAAACCCCTAGACCTACGGTACGTATTAAACTTTGGCATTTCGCTGATTTCAGCAATGTTTTTTGTTAAATAACTCACTGTACAAGTAAATCGCATGTGATTTAAAGCCAAAGCTCATGATTTAGGTGCCCACACTATACAGTCCGATCGTCAAGCTGCAACTTGACTGCTCAAATTATACGTGTGAAATAAACATGTGGAAACCCAGAACTGTGGAGCCTCCATCGCTCCCATCCATACCACACATTGTGTCACCATGGTTTAATTTCTGCTTTTGTGTAGGCGCAATAAGAAAAAAAAACAAAAAAAAAACAAAACATTGAGTTTAGAGCAATCAGTTTGTTGCTCTGCTTCAACTGTGTTATACCCTCATGAGGGGTGACCAAAATGACTTACATGTCAGAACTTTATCTGATTGGCAGCCGTGGGAAGTTAATTGTCTCTCCTTACAACAACACAACAAATGACACGCAACAAAGTTGAAATATGGCCCAACCAAAAATAAGAGTCGTACAACACAGAAATCAGCTCAAAATCGGATGAAAACTGCACAGTGGCTTAACTCATCCCACACATGTGCTACATACATGAATGCTTCCTCAAACCATGCGGTGTACTGCTATTTTTATTTGGTGGACAAGACAGAGATATAAAAATCCTACAGATGCTGAAGGAGGGAATAGAATGTCAGAATATCCAGAGATTTGAGCGTTGACTCATCATCACATCTGGCATTGCTCTAGAAACATCTCAGAACATCTTAGCAAATAATTTCTTCTGAAAATGTAAATATCCAATTACTGCAGTAACAAACTCAGTCCTTTTAGAATACTGACATTGTTTTCTTGCTTTCCAAGTGATCAGTTTAATGCGTCCTTGCTGAATATGTTTTTTGGTTTGGTTTATTTTAAGGTGTCCTTGTTACAATGTAATTATACATTTAAGTACTGAGTAATCAACTACATGCACTTACTATATGGTTAGGGTTTGGCTTAGGGTTACTTACATGCAATTATGCATTGTAATCACAAATGTAATTGTTATTATAATAGTAAGTACATGTAACGTGTAACAAGGACACTGTAAAAAATAAAGTGCTACCACTGTTTTAAATAAATAAATAAATCGAATAACCCCAAACTTCTGTAGTGTATTACATGTTTATATTTATATATGAAGTAATTACCAATTTTATTAATTTATTTATTCACTGGAACAACTGATCTGCCAGATAGGGTTAATTTATGCAGTAAGCAACTCTTTTTTTTTCATCTGAAACACAAATGCGCATTTGAGAAAAAGGAAAAGAAAGGCTGACAGTTTGACACCTTGTTCTTATGTTGTTGCTTTTTTCTCATCACGGGAAAATTAGAGTGGCAAAAAGTTATACGTGTCATGAACATTGCCATGTTCTATTGCAAATGCCACTCACACAGAGTGAATTTAATTTAGATAGCAAACACTTAGTGTTTACGTAGAGAAAACACAGAGCTAATTATATCTCTATTATATCACGTCAATCAATGCTGTGGATTTACAATTGCTACAAATGATTCTAAATTGCCCATTTGTGTTAAAAACGGTGCCAAAAGACGAAGGACTTATTGAATATCTTAATTAAAGAGTCATTATACACCTGCTGAAATCTCCTCATTCTGCTGTTTGCCAATTAGAACTTTAGCAAAGTGACTAAGCTCCAACGCACCAAGCCATCTGACTAAACGCACAGATGCGATGCTCAGTAATGACGACAACCCCACAAATGATAACTTAAATGCTTCATTCTTCGCATGGCACGGAATCGTTTATAGACTGTCTCGCCCGGAGAGAGGGGAAGTAACCTCTAGAAATTAAAACCGCCCAAATCATGAATCTGTGTTTGTGCAGAGAGGCACTTGAGGAAAAAAGTGAGCTGACATTTATGAGGTCCTAATTAAAGACAGGGCTTTTAATACTTGCAAAATATGACCTTTGCTGTCCAGAACCTTTAGAATATAGCTTCAAAACTGGAGACTGGTAACTTCACTGAGGGCTCCTTTTCTCACATAGAAGAAAAAAATAAAAATAAAAAAATCAGTCTCAAATGCGCATGCATCCCTATTCAGGCAGAAAAAAAAAAAATCCCACAAAGAAATGTTATTCCCAGCTTTCAGATGCTTAAAGAAGAGAGGAAACTGATCCAAAAATGGCAGACAGGTGTCTAGACAGCTGCCTACACAGAAATCAACAGAAAAGCGTCCATATAGAAATAAATATAGGCAGTTACAGAATTTGATGGATAGAAAGATGAATAGATGGATGGCTGGCTGAATGCTTGATGGACAGGCAAGCGGCGAGAATTGTGTGAAAGAGACGGGCAGGAGAGGGAGGAGTAGAGAAATCCAGACAGACAGATCCAGCGCTTTACATCCATGTGAAAGAGAATCTCATGGGCTTGTTACTATGTTGGGAGCTTTAAATCTTAGCATATGAAATGTACTTGATTAAACATTCATGGAATACCTTTAAAAACTTCAACAGAAGCATGTAGGATTGTGTACGACATTCCAGTTGACTGTTTCTGAGGTGATTTGTTGTGGATTTTGAACGTTTTAAAGGGGTCATCGGATGCAAAATTCACTTTTACATGTTGTTTGAACTGAAATGTGTATTGGAAGTGTGTACACAACCACCCTATAATGAAAAAAATCCACCCAGTGCTTTTTTTTTTTTTTTTTTAATTCTCGATAAATCCAAACTAATTTCTCATATCAAGCCGATCTCAGATTCTTGGCAGAATGACGCAGTTCTTCACAGGCCCCTCCCACGATTGTTGATTGACAGTGGCATCAGTCTTTGTTTTTTTTTTATCACTGCTCTGCCCTGAGTGAGCTGTCATCAGTCCACCATTATTTCAACGCCGGAGCAGGAGTAGACAAGAATGGCTCTTAAGCGATTGATGTGCTTTGTTGTTGGATGTAATAATGAACATAGCAGTCGTCATTTACTCCCGACATCTGAGCTGCGGAAGACCTTTGTTTTTGAAGGGAATGCACCCCCAATCTACCTAAATGTGTTTATGTTCACGCGAATCATTCGTGATCCAGCTTCACCTGCAGAAGTGAGTATAAGGTTTTTTAGGAATCTTTGCAAACAGGGGCGCGGGAAGGTGTTTTATGTGTTTTATGTATACAATATTTATTTTTTGTATAAATATTGTATATTTATACAATTTCTTTGTATAAATATTACGCCAAATAGAAACAGAAAATCGTGCTATAGCCTACGCACTTTCATGAGATCGTGTTAGACAACAATTAGCTATTTTACAAATGGGAATAGGCTACAATGAATTCATAATGTTTTACATTCAAGCTACATTCAAGCTTAAAACCCCTTAAAATATATAGTGAAAAGTTCTTTAAAAGCATCTGGAATGCAATAAAGTAATTTTAAAGCTGTTTTTAAAGCATTTGCCGCATGGATTAAAAAGATAGGCCAATAAATAACTCACATAGGCCTATCAGTCAGATAAAATTGCGTCGCAGCAAATCCTTTAAATTTCAAGGACAAAGATTTACATATTTTTTTAATTACTGAATAATTATAAAATAAACGCACTTATAATCGGTTCTGTTTTAGGCTTTCCTTATTTTTATATTTTAGGACGGTGACTGGAAATGACTGCCATCTCCCTCATTGGACGCCAAGAGAGAAACATATGTGATCAATGATTATATAGGCTAATGAAGAGTTTTTTGCTTTGCTTTGAATTATTTTGCTTTAAAGTAGTACTTAAAGCTTTCTATAGATATATTTATCATATATGTGAGCTAGTTTCGAAGCCGCTTGGTGTTTTGCACCATCATTAGTTGCGCTTCTGAAAACGAAGACCAGCAGAAAGCGCATTCTGTGTTTTCCTATTTTATAAAAGCACAATGTTGATATTGTGAATGCACACAAATAAAAGTAAACCAAGTCAAGTCGTGATGATTTGATAAGGCTCAATTAATCAAACATAGGCGATCAACTCACTGCTGACCCTGGGTCATGGTCGCGCCTTCTTCTTAAAAGAAAAAAAAATTAACAAACAAAAAAATGCTCCAAGGTTTTTCAAATTAACTTTTTTAAGTGAAGAAAAAAAATCGAAACATAGCCTAATCACTTTTCCATTGCGGACATACAAAACTGAACTATTTAAATAGGTATGGCGTTGCTTGGATATAAAGGTGAAGACTATATCGCTGAGAACAAAAGAAAAAGCCTAAAAACGTTTTTTTTTCAGTACATCCATGATATCATGTTCCACTTTTAGCCACAACTCAGAGATCCTACAACACAAACATAACACTCGTCAACATAAAAGCAAGCATTGGCAGTGCTGGGCGCATGTGATTGCGGATGTGTGCAAAGCGATCAAGTAGCTTGCATCAGTTTAATAACTTGATAACTTTAATCTTTATAACTGTTAAATTAATGGGCAAATGGTAAATATGTCAAGAGCACATAGAAATAGATAGCAAAATAGCCATAAAACCAATGTTATAAAATGAATGGAGCAACCATAGAAATGTTTAAATGAATCTTTATTATAACAAATTTCCTTAAGTTATGCAACTATTCACACTTCATTATGAAATTATTCCTCAAGGTAACCTTAGTTACGTTGTAATCGCGGGCAGTAACAACAACTACTTTAAGCACATACACGTGATTTGATTTGAATTATTGAATAACTCAAAACTCAAACATAATCAAATCTCTTTTCATAGCCAAATCCCAAATATTCAAGTATAAATATACAGTATATAATTAATATATATATATATATATATATATATATATACATATAGCCTATATATATATTTTTTTATTCACAACAGTTTACAGTTGCCCACAGAAAAAAACAGGGGGTGTTGCAGCACCCTCAGCACCCCCTGTTCCCGTGCCCCTGTTTGCAAATCACCTTTCCTAATAATGTGCTAGTTAGCATGTTTCACGATGAATGCGGCTAAAGTTTACCGTCTATCAGAGAGCGGCTCGGAAGAGAGGGGCGGGGTCAGCAGAGCTCATTTGCATTTAAGGAACATGCAACAAAACGGCTTGCTGTAAACAGAGCTGTTTTGGACAGGGTAAAAAGGGTGTTGTTTTACACTACCATTGAGGAATTTTAACCAAGGTATGTTATAGACTTTTCATTAAGACCCTAAAGAATCATATCAAACTGTGGAAAATTGGCATCCGATGACCCCTTTAAGACCTGCTTGATTTTTTTGGAATTAAGCTTTGAAGTTGAAGACGTTTTTAATTATGGAGGGACTTTGCTTTTTCGGGTTCCATCTTGGGATGACTAGGAAAAGGCAAGAAAATGGCTAAGGGATTTGAACAGCAGAAAACTGTGGCATAGTCACTCCTGTTGTGAGAGGGTGAATGTGGAAGAACCTGAACTGCTAAAACAAGGGATTCGGATAGGACTAGTTTTCCTGCTTTTGGTATTTCAACTCCATCTCAATTTCTCAAATCTATGGAATTTTACAGACGTTGTGTGAGAAAAGCAGAGCAAATTACCTACTATTTTTCAGAACTCAACTGATCTCAATGGTTCTCTGAGAAAATTAATCCTATCCAAGTGTGAATGTCTGTGATGGCTGATATTGTATTACCTCAACACTTCTGCTTGTGTATTTTGATCTACCTGAGCCACCATTTCTGCACTAAACTTCGACATACTCTACCGTTCAATATTACAGAGGCTCTGGGGAGACATGGTAATGCTAAATTAAATGAGATGGGAGGAAAATGTATGTTTTAAATCTTTTAAATGATGCATGGAACCACGTCTCATGACCTTCTGTGATGCCCACACAAAAAAACTCTCCTACATCCGTAGAAAACACAGAGATGTTTGTCCTGTCCAAATCAGTACTTAAAAACACAGACATCGGATGATAAGTAGTATAACTAAAACGTCTTTTAGAAACCTTGTCCTGACCAAATAGTGTTTAAGATGGAGGTGCCCAATCCTGTTCCTTAAGGTCCACCTTCCTGGTAAGCTCAGTTCCAACTCTAATCGAACAAACCTAAACAAGATTTTCAGAAACACTAGATAACTGCAGATAGGTGCGTTGGAGAGAAGTTGAAACTGAACTCTGCAGGAAGGTAGTTCACCCAGAACTGGAATGGGCACCCCTGTTCCAAGAAATCATTGGTTGTTTTGAAGGGATTGGCAACTTCAGTACTGGAGAGACACGGTCCTACAGAGTTTAACTCTGTACTTAATCAAACACACCTGCCTGTAATTTTCAAGTGTTCCTGAAGACTGGTTAGATTTTTCAGGTGTGTTTGATCTGAACTCTGCAGAACATTGGTGTTTTGATGGTGGTTGAGGATGCAGTTTAACACGTTGGCCCAAAATCTCTCATAGGTGTTTAACTGGTGACTACTGTAAATGCCATAGCCTATGATTCACTTAATTTCCATACTCATCAAACTGTTCAGTGACCCCTCATGCCCTATGGATGAGGTCTTTGTTCACTCCCATCAGGACAGAAATGTATCATCATATGATAAAGATGATCACTCAGAACAGCTTTGCACTGATTTGCAGTGACCCTGGGACAAGTGGACCCAAACCATGCCAGCAAAATGCCCGCCACAGCATAGCAGAGCCACCGGACATCCAGATGGTAACTTTCATATTACCCGTCTGCATGTTATAGTATTTTTTTTATTTATTTTTTTTAATTTCAGAAGATCAAAGACATGTATTCATTTATTTATATTCATGACATGACCCCTTTGAAACAGCTGAATAGCAGTTTCAGAAAAGATTTGCATTAAAGAAAAGATCATTTTAAAAACACACAGAGTAGGAGTTCAGGAGACAGAAAGACATCTAAATCACTCAATGACTTGGTAAAAGGTTAAGAATTCAAAATATACAGTCAACCTAAATGATGACCAACTGAAACCTTTTCCGTCATTGAAAACTGCCCTTTACACCTCCACAGAAAATAAAATAACACAACAAACTGAGCTGAAAGGTCTCACTGAAGCAGATAAGCTGGCTGATTGAAGCAACAAATATCTTAACTGACTCCAGATACACTTCTTTTCATTTATTTCAAAGCCACTATCATTTATTTAAGATAACAGATCAGTTTACTTTACAATTTACTTTAGTTATTGTCACTATACAGTTATTCTCTACTGTCACAAGAATGATGTCAATTATTCATTCATAAAATGCAGAATTTGGTAGCACTTTACTATAGGGATAAATTCTCACTACTATGTAGTTGCTTATTAGCATGCCTATTATTAACATATTGGCTGTTTGTTATTTCTTACAGAGCACATATTCTGCATGACCATATTCTACATCCCCAAATTGAGGCAAAAGTAGTAGTTAATGGTTTGTTAATAGTGAGAACTGAACCTTAAAATAAAGTGTGATCCAGAATTAAAGCAAGTTCAATAAGCTGTTATGAACAGGACAACTGAAGAGTCACATCTGTTAGTAAATACATTTGTATTACTGTATATATGACCTGTGCTGGCAAAATGAGTCGGAATGAGCAAATTTTCAAAAATGAGTTCTTTTTATTTTCAAATTGATATATGACTTGTTGGAATCAGACAAACAAATGACTGAGCTACAGCCATTTGGAGGCGATAGAGTCAGCAGAGTTGATTTTGAGAAAAATCGAGTTCAAGTTTTCTAAAGGTTCCAAAGCAAAATCACCAAGCAGCGTTGGCCATTTTGCTCCAGTTCTTTTCTTAATAATAATTACTATATTATTAATCACAATACAGCTATTTTTTATTTGATCTTTGTTATTAAAAATAAGACCAAAGATGCAAATAAACTGCAGTTTAATCAAGAGCAACGAGTGATTCCGTCTTTTCTTTTAATGTCTGATTGACATTGAGACAGATCTATATTAAGACCTACTGTAATGCATGGATCAAATATAATGTTGCACATCAGATTTTTCCCCAACCATTAACAACATTCATGTAAAACATAACAGATTATGTTTGTGTGAATCTTATACATGCACTTTGCAAATGTCAGTCATCGCAATCGTTTTGTTTTCATCAGCATGGGTTTGAATTCTCATGTCATCGAGAATTCAATATGAATATTCACAAAGCCGGAATGCTGCGCTTTGCAAAAATAGACCTATAACTTGCAGCAGCAGCAATCCAGAAGTGAGCAGAGAAAAAGGTACTCCTCTCAGAAAACATTTTAGATGTTTAATTACTATTTGGAGCACTGGGATCACTAGAAGAGGGCTTAATGAACTCATTTTTGTGAAAACCTCAAATTTGAACAAAACTGACATTTTTCACTTATTTTGCTAGCACCAGTCACATATTACATTTAGTAGACACTTTTATCCAAAGTGACTTTCAAAAGAAGAACATCACATGCAAAAAGACTGGCATTGTGAATGTAGCCATATAGTGTCTGGAAAATAAACTGAATATATGCCTGTGAAGGCAAAGTTACATTTTTAACAGCCATTATTCCAGGCTTCAATGTCAAATGAACTTCAAACGTCTTTCACTTTTCGCTTTTGATCAGTTTAATGCACCTATGCTGAATAAAGTATT
>JAFVLL020008480.1:0-15276 GCA_021397915.2 Tor tambroides
TTAATTCATTTTTTTAAACCTCTTTCAGACTGTCCACCAGGCACAGTGCTTGGCCAATCAGGTGCAGCTTTTTTACGGATCGCAGCGGCTTGAGACTTTCCGATTGGTCGAGACCTTCAACCACCAACCGGAAGAGTTTAAACACATGTCTGTGATAGCAGAACTAGAACAGAGTGGTATTGGACCAGCAGTCACTACAAAATAATCAGAAGGCAATAATTATGGTGTTGCCTAATGTGGACTGTCGCCTTGGGAAAGAAACGCTCTGTAACTATGTTTGGAGGCCTGTGAGAGTCTCTGAAGCCAGATGAGAAGATAATGTGTTGCCTTTCAGTAGATATGAGTTAAAAAGACTCACAATAGATATGACATATGAAAATAGATTCATACGTCATGATTATCTGCTACCATGTATGCTCATTTGACTCCCAGAAAATGTCCTGATTAGCATATGGCACGAAATACTGTACTATTGTGGATATATGATAATTTTGTGCTTAAAAATGCAATAAGGAAGCTTATTATTAGAAAAAAAATGTCATAGATATGTTTCCCACAAAATAAGTCACCCATTTCATGTGTAAACAGTGCTCCCTTATGTATGGTGTTACTTTGAATTATGGAAATTAGATAACATTTAAGGTGTTCAAGCCTGTTTGCCATAAAATACAGGCGTCTTTCCTCATTCTTGACTGAGATAAACACACCTGTAGCCTGGTGAGTGAGATCCATAAATAGACGATCTGAAATACCCTGAGGACCCAAGTAGCATAATGTTCTCCACTGTGGTGTTATTCATAATAAAGCTTCACATTTTGGCAGTATGTATATACCTAGTTCTGTATTTTGTATAAAAATTTGAAAAATGAAATATAAAAGTGACAAGCAAATGATGCTTTGGAATTTCTCAAAACCAACTTTTCGGAGTCGTTTTGCTGATGATTTTTAGCCAACTGACCTTATTTTTAATAGATTCGTAAAGTTTGCCAGAATGTTTCAAAAACATTTCAACTTTATTTTAAACGGCAAGAAATAGTGTACAAAGGCTGTACTAAATTGTGAATATTGTATAAATTAAGTTTCAGCACGATGTGCTTTTAAACGCCCTTAAACTGCAATTATGTTCATTAGCATCAAGAATCAAGCATCTTTTCGCTTTTAAATTACGATTATTATTTATTAAGAATAAGGACAGACATTTTCTAAAAACAAGATTTTAGTTCATGAAATGCCGAGTCGCGTGAGTTCTGCGCATTTTAGTGAACAACTTTTGCACCACGCGGTTAACATTTACCATTGCTCTGCGAATATTCGCTGGCCAAATCCAATCATTTCAAAAGCAATCCCATTACTAATATCATCATTAATAAAATGCAACTCAAAGGAACAACAAGAGAATGAATTTTAGTTTTTTGTTTGTTTGTTTGTTTTTTGTTGTTGCCACAAAATTTCGCTAGTGTTTATACGACAACGAAGTGCTAAAAACAAAACAAAAATTTACTTTGTTTTTTTCACATAGAGGACAAAGTTGATCTGCGTTCACACAGATCCACGAAAACGAATTCAAAACGCTACATAATGTATTCCAGGCCAGTAGTTGGCGGTAACTTTGCAAAGTAACAAAAAAAAAACAAAAAAAAAAACCGCGAACATGTAATAGGCATACATCACCGTTTTCACAAATTCGCGACATGGAGACGATCAAGGATATCATTTTCAAAAATTCTGAAATAAGTTTTCAAAAGGTTGCATTTTCAGGCCTCCAAAAATGCTGCTGTCGTGTTCTCAGTCAAAATGGTGAACTCCCCCTTAATTTTTACTATATCGTAGATTTTTCTGCGCGTCTAAATTATTATTAGTAGTAGTAGTAGTAGTGTTGTTTTAATAATATTTCATAATTTAAAAGTCTTGTAAAAATGTTTTATCTATCTATCTATCTATATCTATCTATTTATCCTGGTTTTATATTTCCTATATCATCTCTAATGTACTGGCATTTCATTTCTGACTGGCTTAAGTGTTCACATACTTTTTGGGGTCGCAGTATGTTCCTAATCTGATTTTAATCGTTTACATTGAGCGCTGAATTAGACAGACAGCGTTATAAACACCGGTTAATTGTCGCCGTTGCCCCACCCTACCATACACAGCGCGGTTTCAAATAAACCCGACAATAAATCTCCATAAAACCGCTGTCATTCGCTAATATACGCGATAATACGCACGTAAAAGCAGGCGTTTTGGACGCGTTCACAGCCGAGTCGGTGAACACGCGTCGTCAGGTGCTGCAGCGTCCATAAACGCCCACCTAGAAGAGCACCAGACCAGAGCTGCGCTTACATCCGAGGTGAGCTTCTCCATCATATGCCATTAATTGACGGCTGCTTGTCTTTTATGGATGTTTGTCGGTGAATGTCGTCCGTCAGGATGTCGTTAATGTCTCAATGACAGTTATGAATGAGCTCGTGTGTTTACATGGTCAGAATAACATCCTCTGATTATGCAATGATATTTATGCTTGTGAATGGATGTAGCTGCCAAATGTCTCGTGTAGTTGAACCTGTTATGTTGATTTAACGGTGTTTTTGCCAAACATACCACTGTAATAAGATATGAAGGCTTGAAATTATGCATGGGCATATGCATCATTCAAGACTTGTTTTGATGATACATAGACCACAGCTGATGGTCCTGTTTTTTATTTATTGCTATTTATTTATATATTTTTAGTTTTGACATTTATATGCTTACTAAAATGTATTTTATTTATTCAATTTTGATGCTATAATTCATTTTTTAATTAAGTAACAGTGTGGACACCAATCTATATCTTGTACTGTATCTATACTGTATCTATATTGTCTTTAATTGATTTTATATTCAATACATATTATAAAGTATTAATATTGCACATATATATATATATATATAATACATATTATAAAGTATTAATGTGTGCATTAAATTACCAAAGTCTGTGGTGAGATTAAAAAACTAATGAAATTAATAATTTAATAACTTTTAAAATTAATTTAAATAATCAAAATAATGAATTAAGATTAGTTAATATTATTTATAATATATACATATATATGCATATATATTTAAGAAAATATCTATCTGTCTATACTATCTATAGAATTTTATAAATATATATATTTTATATATTTATTTTAGATTATTATTTAAGTTGATCATTTTTATCTTATTGATGGATATATAAATATATAATTTTTTATTTTTTTAAATATAACCTATACTGCTCAGTACCAGTAACAGGGTTGATACTGGTATTTATTCTCTTGTCTGTGTTCACAGATGGCAAAAGCAGACCAGCGCTTTGGGCAGAGAGATGGATCTGATCAGAACTTTGACTACATGTTCAAGCTCCTGATTATTGGCAACAGCAGTGTAGGAAAGACCAGCTTTTTATTCAGATATGCAGACGACTCCTTTAGCAACTCTTTCGTCAGCACGGTCGGCATCGACTTTAAAGTGAAGACGGTTTACAGGAACGACAAGAGAGTGAAGCTTCAAATATGGGTGAGTGCTGGAGCAGGCATAATTGAATGCCTAATAATTGTAATATGTCAATGAAAATGAGGTTATTTTTAGCCTCAGATTGTTTGTTGTTCTAATGTGATTGGCTTGCATCATTAAACTCGAACCGCATCCGGCTGTATTATGTGAAGTGCGCATCCTCTACCTTCCACAATCACCTTCCACCAGGCTGTGAATGAGAGCCATCTTTTTCTGGAGGAAAAGAAAGCAAGCGCATTCTTTTTTTCTCCTGGATGCTGGTTGTCATGGAAGCAGCACTCCATACTGCTCCCTGGCAGAGAGAGATCCTCATAGCCAATTAAACCGGCCCCTGAGGGTAAGAAGGGGTGGGAAGAGAGTTCGAAAGCACATGAGAGCACCGGGTGACAAGTATGACACAGCCACAATTTGTGATAATTCATAATCTGGGTGTATTGATCGTGAGCTGTTAAAAATAGGCTCTCATTCAAAACAGCTGCAGGGAAACTGGCGCCAAGTGGAACAAAACAAAATGGGCTTTAAATAAAGGCAGGCCTAAAATAGAGAAATTACGCCGTTTCACCAAACCATTCATTTAGTTTGTCCTCCTTATGTTTTGCATTCATGGAGCATTGAAGGTCATGATATGTTACGCTGTTATAAATAACAATGCCACAATACAAGGTTTGTATCGCAACTGTGACTTTCCGGAAATGGAACAGTCATGAGATTAAAATAAATATAATGTATCATTTAATAAAAAATATTCAAATTAATGTATCTGTGATAAGTATATATTAGTTTGTTTGTTTTTTACATTTTTGATCATTTTAAAAATATTTTACATTATTAATAAATTAATAAAAATAATAAGTATATAAAATATAAAGTATTTTTTATAGTTTAATGGATTATAATGAATAAAATTAATAAATATTGTAAAAACAGAGGAATTATAACTTCAGAATCAACTTTTTCCAGCTGATAAATGATTAAAACATTGACAGCCAATCAGAATTCACCTGACTTTAAAGAGCTTGGGCAATGAATGTGGTAAACACTAAAACTGCAGCAGGAAATAATAATAAACAGAATGTTATCAACTGTTGGTGTGGGCACTAATATAGTTATTGTTACAGTTATCGTTCTTTGTGTGAATGGCCTTAATTCACACAAAAATGAAAATGACCCCATGATTTACTCACCCTCAAGCCAACTTAGGTGTATATGACTTTCTTCTTTCAGACGAATACAATCAGTTACATTAAAAAATATCCTTGCTCTTCCAAGCTTTATAATGGCAGTGAATGGGTGCTGAGATTTTGAAGTCCAAAGAAGTACATCCATCCATCATAAAATGTACTCCACACGGCTCCAGTGGGTTAATAAAGGCCTTCTGAAGCAAATTGATGCGTTTGTGTAAGAAAAATATCCATATTTAAAACTTTATAAACTGTAATCTCTAGCTTCCATTAACCATTGTAAGTGCATTCATGAGGGAGTGGCTTTCCAGTGGATGACGTAAAAGAATTTTTTAAATATGGATGTTTTTCTTACAAAAACACGTCGATTCACTTCAGAAGGATTTTATTAACCCCCGGAGCCATATGGAGCTTTTTTTATGATGGATGGACACACTTTTTTGGGCTTCAAGATCTTGACCCATTATAAAGCCATTATTAGCTTGGAAGAGCCAGGGCAATTTTTAATACAACTCTGACTGTATTCGTCATATACACCTAGGACAGCTTGAGGGTGAGTAAATCATGGGGTAATTTTCATATTTTGGTGAACTATCCCCTTATGTGTTTTTCCTCCAAAGCATATCATGATATTCCTTATAAATGAATCTGTGATTTTCTGTGTTGTCAATAGGATACAGCGGGACAGGAGCGGTATAGAACTATTACTACAGCTTACTATAGAGGAGCCATGGGCTTCATCCTCATGTACGACATCACAAATGAAGAGTCCTTCAATGCAGTGCAGGACTGGTGAGCAGCTTTAATCCGGAATCCATAGGATTTATCCACTGATGAAGCTGTATGAAATAAATGCGCGTTACCTTTCAGGGCAACACAGATTAAGACCTATTCATGGGATAACGCTCAGGTGATATTAGTGGGGAACAAATGTGACATGGATGAGGAAAGGGTGGTGCCTTTTGAGAAGGGGAAACACTTGGCTGACCAGTTAGGTAAGTTACGTGTCCAGTCTTTCATCCGATTCGTTGGTTTTCGATCTGATTTCTTTGGATTCTTTCCCGCAGGGTTTGAGTACTACGAAGCCAGCGCCAAGGAGAACATCAACGTCAGACAAGTATTCGAGCGCTTAGTCGACATTATCTGCGTGAAGATGTCCGAGAGAGTCGATACGGATCCACCTATGGTCACCGGTGCCAAAACCACCCGGCTAACCGATAAGCCGCCCCAGCTACCTCAAAATTGTTGTTGATTTCCATCTCGACTCATATGCCAACTTAGCAGCAGTGGATCCGATGTTGTTTAGTTTAATGTTCTGTTATATGGCGATCGGAACCAATCGGGGGTGCGTTTCGTAGTATGATGCATCGTTAGAAAAATTAACTAGCTAGTGACGACTGTAATAAGTATAAATACCTTCATCATTTAAACACGTTGGTTGAACATTAATGACGTCGCACACAGGTAGTCGAGTAAATACTTCTGCTAATTAACCAATTTGATAGTTTATAGTTAATTTACACATACAACAGAAAACAGTTAATTTTTTTTAAATCACGCTAACGTTATGTAATTGGCGTAAACTTTACTTAATCTATACGTTTGGTTGTTTCAGTCAGCAGCTTCTCCACAACATAATTTCTCTACGAAAGTAGCATCTAAAGATTACTTAGCTATTTTTTCTCCTTGTTTTACTTTATTTGATGTATGATTCATCGCATGTACCCTTTTGCATCATACTCCAGGGTTCCAGTACACATTTACGCACATGCGCACTCTTCGAAAACGCTGCACGTTGTTGATACGCTAAAATACTGTACATACAAAAATGTATATGCATTTAGACATCATGCTAACAAGAAACTATGTTTCTAACCACAGGACGTGAGCTGTAGCTCCAACCACGATGCTGTTTGCGAATGTTCGTTGGAATTAAGGTTTCTGGAAACAACGAATCGTTCAACTACGTTGATAAAGACAGGACTTGCGATCATAGTTGGCTAACAATGCGCACCCTTGGGAAACGCACCCTTGTTCGTTTGTAGCTGTCAAACACGCGAAGTAGTTCAGTAATAATAGTACACTTCTAACTTAATCAGTCCATAGAAAACTCAAAGCAGGGACTAGAGCAAAGCACAAAAACAACTACTTGGCTCTCAGAACTTCAGTGTTCACTGCCGAAACTAGATTTCAAACACAATCTGTTGTGGCACAATCTTGCTAATCTTATGAATTATATATTGAGTGTAGTATATGAGTACTTGTAGTATATGGGATAGTTCACCCAAAAATAAAAATATCGTTATCATGTACTCATCCTCAAGTTGACCTGTATGAGTTTCTTTCTTCTTAAACACTAAAGAAGATATTTTGAAGAATGTTGTTAACCAGTAGCCAATGACTTCTATAGTATGGGAAAAAATACTGTGGAAGTGAATGGCTACGGTCAACTGTTTGGATTATACAGATTTGGAACGATATGTGGATGAGTAAATGGTGACAAAATGGGTGAACTATCCCATTAGTGAAGGTAAAGTGGTGGATATTTTGTTAACCCATTTAGGCCTAAAATGCCTTAAACGTCTTAAAGGTAAACACACACAGATGTGTGATCCGGTTTTAATGGGTTAAAAGGCGCAAAAATGAGCTCAGACTTTTGCAAAATGGCCATTATGCAGTTTTCAGGGTGGTTTTGATGCTCTGATTTGATTGGATCAGAAGCAGATGCACATTGTATGTTGGACTCCATCTATTAACTGCTGACACAGTGTGTGTTTTGAGAATATGAGCACTTGCTTAAGCTACCTTTATGTTAAGAGAGAAAAAATGTGACGTTTAGTAAATTCATGATTAGGTACGTTAAATAAAATTCATGTCTTACACGAAAATATGATATTGAATTCATGTTAAACTTAGTATTGTCAGAAACCACATGTAACAGTTGTGTGTAATAATAGACCGAACACAATCAGCACATTTCATAGTCAGGTGACGTTCAAAAGATATTATTCTTCGCTCAAATCCTCGAGCGGAACGTCAAAATATATTGTGAACTCGTGCCAGGATGTCTTTATATTTCAGAAACTTGTAGCAAATCCTTGTGGGTTCGTGTATGTATAATCTACTTTGTTTTTTTATCAAGTGACGTATGAGTGTTTTATGTAACTATAGTCGAAATTATTCCAAATGAGATATTTTTAATTCAGATGTTATAGGGTACTTTTTTGTTTTCCTGAGTAGATATTTATTTTTATGCTGCTGGAATATATAGTTGTACCTTTGCTGTCAGTGTATTTTGATTTGTAGGCAATTTGCACTGGGGCGTACAGTGATTGTACAGTTGTGAATGTTACTTTTAGATGCAATTTGTAACAATAAAAGCACAAATCACATATAATAATGCTAATATTTACGTGCCACGTCTGTCATTGTATGTATGTTATGCTGATGGCCAGTATAAGGATATACATAAAGTTAAATCTTTCAAAACTCAAAAATTATCCAAATAAAGAGATTTAATTACAGTATCCTTATTCTTCATTAAAAGAAAAAAAAAGAATCTTAATTCATGGTCTTGTATATTAGTATTGTTTTAATTACCCCTTATTTTTATATTTTCACTTTTAATTTTAGTTTGTTAAATTAATTTTGTTACATGCTTTTTTTCTTTTTTTATTAGCTTTTTAAAATATTTCTATGTAGCTTTACCTCAAGTTTTTCATGTAGTGTTTATAATTTTTTGTTATTTTAGCTTTATTTTAATTACCAGAAAATATTTCTAACAGGTTTAGTTTTACTTTACCAACACCACTGATCTGTAGGATTATATGAGAACCTGTGAGATAAACCTGTTCCGAGGAAGAGGATGGTGACAGTGAGAGCACTAATGAAGACAGCAACTTTGTAAATAAATGCAGTGAAGAGGTGAAGAAGAATTGCCGTTCAGAGAAACAGGTGACTGCCAGTTCTTTACAGTTAATTAATTTTTATAGATACACAATATAAAATATCTTATATCTTATCTCAGTCCGCAGCTGCACTCTGTATCAGTGTGGGAAGCTTCAGTGACCCTGCAGATCTACCTGATCTCGCCCATTTCCTTGAACACAGTGCGTTGATTGGCATTCATTTTATTCTTAGCTTTTATCTCCTTTTTATTCTCATTATTTTTCTCTATGTCCCAGTGGTCTTCATGGGCAGCGAGAAGTACCCTGCCGAAAATGGCTTTGATGCTTTCCTGAAAAAACACGGAGGAAGTGACAACGCTTCCACAGAGTGTGAGCGGACCATCTTCAAGTTTGATGTTCAAAGAAAGTACCTCAGAGAAGCACTGGATCGGTGAGTAAAATATTCAATAATCACATTTTTTATTTTGGGGTGAACTGTGCCTTTAATAATCCGCATTTGCATTATTTGTCCACAGGTGGGCACAGTTTTTCATTTGTCCCCTGATGATTCCTGATGCAGTTGACAGGGAGGTGGAGGCTGTAGACAGCGGTCAGTAAACTGCTGGAAAAAGTAATCTGCTGAAAAGTAATCTGCTGAAAGGAATCTGCTAAAAAGTAATCTGCTGAAAGTAATCTGCTAAAAAGTAATCTGCTGAAAGGAATCTGCTAAAAAAAGGAATCCGCTGAAAGGAATCTGCTAAAAAGTAATCTGCTGAAAGGAATCTGCTAAAAAGTAATCTGCTGAAAGTAATCTCCTGAAAGTAATCTGCTGAAAGGAATCTGCTAAAAAGTAATCTGCTAAAAAGGAATCTGCTAAAAAGGAATCTGCTAAAAATTAATCTGCTAAAAGTAATCTGCTAAAAAGGAATCTGCTGAAAGGAATCTGTTAAAAAGTAATCTGCTAAAAAGGAATCTGTTAAAAAGGAATCTGCTAAAAAGGAATCTGTTAAAAAGGAATCTGCTAAAAAATAATCTGCTGAAAATCTACTCACCCTCAGGCCATCCGAAATGTAAAAGAGTTTATTTCTTCATCTGAACAAATTTGGAGAAATTTAGCATTTGTCTGGATTACTTGTGGATTATTGTGATGTTTTTATCAGCTGTGACTACATTTTAGTTTTTGGGTGAACTATTTTTTTAAAGGGATCCCCGGGTATTAAGACATGTATAGCTTAATATAACGTAAATGATGTCTCTTATTTAAATATGTAGTAGAAAACCCATGAAAATGTATGTTATTTTAAAAAAAAAACAACATCGTTTTTGGACCTCACCTGGACCACCAACACCATGTCACTCTCCAAGAAGGCACAACAGCGCCTACACTTTCTCCGCCGGTTGAAAAGAGCAAGTCTCCCTCCACCCATCCTCACCACATTCTACAGGGGCACCATTGAGTGCATGCTGAATAGCTGCATCACTGTCTGGTATGGGAACTATAGTGCAGTAGACCTCAAGACCCTCCAGCGGACAGTGAACACAGCTGCAAAGATCATTGGTGCCCCTCTCTCCTCCATCTTGGACATTTTCCTTACACGATGCTCCAGCAAAGCCAACAGTATCGTGAAGGACCCCATCCATCCCTTCCACAGTCTCTTCCAGCTACTACCATCAGGAAGACGGTACAGGAGCATCAGAGCCCGCTCCACCAGACTGCTCAACAGCTTTTTCTCCCAGGCTGTGAGAGCCCTGAACTCAAATCACCCCCCCCCCCGCTGGAGCCACGCACAAACCCACGACCTCCGGAAACATGGACCATCTCACCTACTCCCTCCCAAACACCCCCAACCTTACCACATCAAAGGAAAAAACAAACAAAAAAAATGGAAACTTTTTTTGAGCACTTCGAAGTGTGCTACACACAGATGAGTGGGCCTGTACAAACCACCTGTAGTAACACACTCTCCTCCTCTATGCACACTAGACACTTTTCACACACACTGCTGTGTGTACATAATACCACAAAAGACTCAGTAATATATGTGTTTACATGCTCATGCACTACAAATCATCTTGCACTGTTCCCCAGCCAGCTGCTTGACTTACGATGTTTCTCTTTGCACATGTCCAGTATTAATGTGAAGCATTTGTATAGTTTGTATTTTTTTATTTATGTATAGGTAACCATTTACAGTATATATAGTATATTTATAGTCAAAATCTGTCAGTAGGTTAGTTGTGTATAGGTTTTTACTGCTTTTACTTCATTGTTGTATGTCTGTATTTATGTAGCACCGTGGTCCTGTGAGGCACAGCATTTCGTTCCACTGTATGTCCCCACATGCAGCGGAATGACAATAAAGCTCAACTTGACTTGACTTGACTTGGACTATGGGGGCCGCCATTTTTTTATGTGCACAGTACATTCTGCGTCGATGATGTCAAATGGTTGCGCTCGGTGAGCTACTGGCGCTTATTTCTATAGTCTTTGTTTTTTTTTCTCAGAAAATAAAATACTGATGCACCACATTGTGAGGCTTTTGGTTGTAATTTGCAGTCGAAGGGCAACAAGAGAAGCAATGTAAGACTTCACAGCTTTCCTAGCGATAAGAAGAGGAGAAAAGAATGGGAAGATGCCTGAGGACAAATAAAACTTTCTAAAGACTCGCTTCTTTTTTCTCTCCACTTTAGCTGAGACTTTTAGTAGACCACAGCTATTGAAAGAGCTTACTAACGGCTCAGACAAGAAATGCTAGATGCCATCTGTTAGGATGTAAACATGCCGACGCTAATCATAACGCCGCGGCCGCTAGAGGAGTTTCTCAGCACGGATTTCACTCGTTATCCGGGGCGTTTAGACTCCTTGTGAGGAAAAATCGATGGTACAGCATTTGGTTTAAACCTATACTTAATCCATCGCCACCTGTAAGCTCTTTCAGTAGCTGTGGTCATCATATCAGCATTTTATTTTCAGAGCTGTCTATTCCGAGTTGTGTAGTGGTAAAAAATGCAACAGGTAGGGCTAGTAGCTCATGGAGTGCAACCATTTTACGTCATCAGAATAATGGCGCCCCCCATAGTCCAGCATGTGTATAAAACGATGTGATTTTTTTAAAATAACATAAATCTTTGATGGGTTTTCTACTACATATTTCAGTAACAGACATCATTTACGTTATATTAAGCCATACATGTCTTAATACCCAGGGATCCCTTTAAATAATGAAATGTAAATTAACTGAATTGTCTGGACCTGTTAACAGAGTATCAGATGGCCCAGCCATTAGATTCCAATCGCAAAGAGATGATGTTTGGAAGTCTAGCAAAAGCCGGTCATCCGATGAGCAAGTTCTTCTGGGGTCAGTCCGTGTTACTCACACATACATAACATTCTGAGATGTCAAACAAGAAAATGATTATGACATTTGTTTGTCTCTGTGTATTTCATCAGGAAATGCTCAGACACTGAAAAACGAACCCAAAGAGAAGAATATCAACACTTATGAGCGTCTGAGAGAGTTCTGGAGGAGGTATTACTCTGCTCATTACATGACGCTCGCTGTGCAGTCCAAAGGTAATGATAATGAATAAATCATTTGTCTGTGAATTTATATGCAGTATCAAACTCATATTTACATTTGAGGGTCTAATTTTGGACACTTTATCCTGATAGAGACACTTGATAACCTGGAAGAATGGGTGTGAGAGATCTTCATTAAGATCCCAAACAAGTAAGTATGTTAAACAGTCACGCTTCTTCATATTTCTGCGTTGCCCAGGGTTTATTTTAATGTCATTTCTATCCGGTTATTTTCACAATGGCCAGCCACAGGTGGATTTCTCAGACCTTCAGGATCCATTTGCTACACCAGATTTCAACAAGCTTTACAGAGGTAGTATTGGATTTTCTGTTTTATAGATTGTCAGATTTAAAAGCCATTTTGATCTTTAATTTAATGTAAATGATCATTTTCAATTTTTATGTATTATTTAGTACGTAATATACAACCTAATATTTAATTTAAATATTACATAATTAAATAACATTTTAAAAATGTAATAAAACTAAATTAAATATTATATATCTATAATTGAATATAATGTAAATTTTAACTGAATTATTCATATTAATAATCAAACTATACTGACATTTAATATGATGATAATAATAATAATAATTATAATAAAAAAATATATTCTTGTTCAAATGTGCTTAATAAATGATAAATTCTTATAATTTATAATAATTTATATTATAAACAATTATTCTAAAACTTATAAAAATCTGTACAATTATGAAAATTATATATATATACTGAATAATTATTAAATTATTAAATAAATTATTATTTTGTTGTTTATTTTATTTATATTTACTCTCATATATATTTGAAAATAATATCTGTAACTTGTTGTTTATAATAATAATAATAATAATAAAACTATATTGGAATACATTTTATAAAGTAAGTTATTATTTAGCTTTTATTTGTTTTATTAATATTTAATTATCAAATGTTTGTTTGAAAATAAAATGTACATTTGTAACATTTATAACAAATTGTTATTTTTTATTTTTTAAATAATAGTGATAATACAAAGAAGAGCAATAAAAATAATTTTAAAAAGATTTACAATTAAATAATATTTTTATTTAATTTAAAGTGTAACTTAATATAAATAATATTTGTTTACTTTTTATATTTTATTTCTTTTAATTAAATTTAAATATTAAAATAAAACCAAATTTATTTACATTTATTTCATCACTCATATGTCTGCATTGAATAATTGAACATCATACTGACTTCATACTAAATGTCTTTATTTAAATGATTCAGTGCCTCTCAAATCTCAGTCTACTCATGTTTTTCATAATATTTAAATGGGTGTTTGGAAGCTTTCATAACTACATGTGGCATTTACAGTGGTGCCTGTGCGAAAGATTCATGCGCTGACCATCAGCTGGGCTCTTCCACCTCAAGGCAAACATTACAGGTCAGTAACACATCCTGACAGCTGTCAAAATCTATCCACCATGTGAAAGCATCTTACCCTGCTGAGGCCAAGATGCTGGTGTCCACCAAGCATCTAAACCAGGACAACATGGTGTAAGTTTGCATTGTGCTAATGGCATTAAAATATGTTTGTTTGTGTGCTGGGATTTAGAGTGAAACCCCTGCATTACATTTCGTGGCTGATTGGTCATGAAGGAGCTGGAAGTGTATTGTCTTTACTCAGAAAGAAGTGAGTTTGGCTTTCTTTTCGTATTTGAATAATGAAACTGATCACTAATGTATCAGTTTGAATCAAATGAGTCAATGCTCTGCATGTGAAGGTGCTGGGCTCTGGCTCTGTTTGGAGGAAACAGTGAGTCGGGTTTCGATCAGAACACCACCTACTCCATCTTCAGCGTTTCAATCACTCTGAGCGACAAGGGCTTCCAAAACTTCTTCCAGGTCTGAAAACCCTTTATGTTTACTCAGTTACAGTCCTCAGTTGTTTTCATATGGTCTGAACCATTTTTATTCCTTGGCGGAAATATTACATGTACCACATAAATAGTTTTTTTCCCCTCCTAGTCTGGTCCTGTTTGATCTCTTTGTGAATATTCTGGCTCATAATCTGGCGGAGCCGGCATACGATGCTGATGTTGTTCAGCTGGAGTATATGTTATTTCCTGGAGACCACGGCTTGTTCATCAGACTTAAAGGATTCAACCACAAACTGCCTGTGAGTTGTATAGTAACACTGATTCTTTTTGAATCTGTCTGAAACCAATCTGATTCATTTGAACAAACTAATTCTGCCAGTAAAAATTCTATTTTTAATCCTTTAGTTGCTTCTTAACCTGATTGTAGACCACCTGGCCGACTTCAGTGCAACTCCAAACGTGTTTAGCATGTTCATTGAGCAGCTGAAGAAAATCTACAACATCATCCTCATTAAACCAGATCGACTTGGAAAGTGAGTAACCACAGATTTCAAACCCCACAATCTCTGTTCACATTATTTGATACAGATGAAGTCTGAATTCCTGTGTTTAAGAGATGTTCGGCTGCAGATCCTAGAACACTATCGCTGGTCTGTGATGCAGAAGTAGGAAGCCATCATGGCAGACCTCAGTGTGACTGATCTCATGGACTTTGTGAATCGCTTCAAGGCCGAGTTATTTGTGGAAGGACTCGTACAAGGGAACTTCACAAGTGCTGTGAGTCTTATTGATGATTTATTTCATTTTGAGTAAGTACACTGTAGTTGCTAATTTTTTTTACAATTACTGCACAAACAGGAATCCAAGGAATTTCTGCAGTATTTTATAGAGTAAGTTGACTGTTTCTTCTGTTCATTAGATATTATATAATAGAAGTATAATATAAATGCTTTATGTTATATAATAATGTGTGTAATAATATCTAATGCGTGTTACATTATCAGGTTACTTTTTTGGAAGTACAATAAATAAATCACTTTATATTCATTTTGTTTAGTTCTATATTTTCTATAAAAAAAAAAATTCTTAATAATGTTGTGGTAGCATGTAACATGTAATGCATGTTACATTGCCAGGTTACTTATTGGAAGTAAAAAATAAAATTATTTTTTATTCAATTTACTTGCAAAAATATAAACTTACAAAAAGTAAATTTTATATATTTTATGAAACA
>JAFVLL020008482.1:0-30234 GCA_021397915.2 Tor tambroides
ATAGTTAAAAAAAAAAAAAAAAAAAAAATCACACTTATCTAAGCCTAACTATGAAGTGTATCAAATAAATAAATAAATAAATACATACAACATTTACTTTTATTAAATTAATTTACGTATTTCTTTAAATTATTAGAATTTATTCATTGAGAGTGAAAAAAAGAAAGAAAAAGAAAAAACACACTTACCATTTTGTCTCCAAAATGACACCTTCAAGACGTTCATTAAGTCAGACACAAAGCTCAGAGTTAGCAAGCTGAGGCTTAGCCTAGCCAGGAGGAACACTACAAATAAACACACAATATTATTTCACACCTTCTATTTATTACAGAAACCTTCTGGCTAGTAAATCATTTGTGGTAAACATTCATTTCTCTAAGAGCGATTTCCTGAGGTTAAGAGCATACAGAAGAGAAATATTAACACATTAATTCAAACTTTAACATTCTAGCATCCATTTAATGTTGTTGTAATGAATATAATTCATTTTAAAAGCCCTATCGACAAAATGTGCATCCATAATAAAAGTGAATTGCCCCAGTGACAGCAGAAAAGATCTTTACACACCTTGCCTCTTTCTGTGCTACAGGCAAAAGAACCCAATTCACAGTGAAGACACCTGAGAGAAGAGAAAGATGAGAAATAATTATAAAAATGACTGACAATGAGTTCAAGGAAAAAAAAACACTTTGTATGAAGCCTTCAGTATTGATAAGAATTTTCATTTCTGTTAAACAGTTCAGGATGGCCTTTTGTGCTGCATTTATTTGATTAAAAATACACTTTTAATTTAAAATAACTGTTTTCTATTTTAATATATTTTAAAGTGCAATTTATTCCTGTGATGCAAAGCTGAATTTTCAGCATGAATACTATAGTCGTCAGTATCACATCCTTCAGAAACCATTCTAATATGCTGATTTGCTGCTTAAGAAACATTTCTTATTATTATCAATATTGAAAACAGTTGTGCTGCTTAATATTTTTGTGCATGATACATTTTTTTTTTCCAAGATTTTTTGGGGAATAAAAAGTTCAAGAGAACAGTATTTATTTGAAATAGTAAAGACTTTTACATTGTTACAAAAAAAAAATATTTGTCCTTGCTGAATAAAAACTATTCATTTCTTTAAAAATAAATAAATAAATAAATAAAATGCAGACCAAATTTTTAAAAGATAGTGTGTAAAATAATATCATGAGTTAAAATTCTAAATTAAGACAGTAACACTTTATTTTATTCATATTTTATTGTGCCATTATAAAACCAACTCTTAGAATTAACTTAAAGAGTTCAAGCCCAATCAAGCCCAACTTGACTGTGAAATAAATTGCTGTGACCAGTGATAGAATAACGTTCAATGATAAGAAATAAAATGAACATTTAATATAAAGCTTTCATCTGCCATATTACAGTTTTTCTCAGTCGATTTTACAATTTTCTCCAATGCAATGTACTTGTTCTCAAAACAATTAGCACAGGCATCCAAACACAAAATTATCTTAACCAAACAGTTCAGCTTTACTGCAAAATGAAGCACTGCAAATTTTTCCAGTAATACATTTATTAAAAGTAAATGATAACATCAAATCTATAGGTGTGTTCTCTATTGATTATAAAACACATTCAGCTGCACGAATATCCTAATGAAAATACATGTTTATTGCAATTATTCAACATGTTTTGTTATATATATATATATATATATATATATATATATATATATCTGATAACTACAGATCAGTCTTTTACAGCACAGTCGTATATGTATGACTTTTTTAGCTGGTAAAAATACTAGTGTTCTAATCATTTTGGCCACCACTGTATATACACACATGTGTGTGTTTGCTGTATACATGAATTATCCTGAATTATTGAACTTGCCTTTCATTTACATCTGGAAGAGAATTTCATAGCATTTTATCTAACTACATATTTGCTGCACTTGCATCATATGAGAAAAAATGTAAGAAGGTTGTATCCATGCGTGACAAGCTCCTGTCTCAACATCTCCACAGTCCTCTTCCTTTGTGACTGGTGATGTTGTTCTGGACCACCATGTCAACAATGCTCCTGCCATTCAAAATAATCTTGACTGTCCACCTGAATGATGTCAAACTTAAATTCTGAAAAATGTTTGGACATTGTCAGTAAATAACAGAAGTCGTCCCAGGGGTCTGTACTAACAACAATCATAATAACCCCCCCCCCCCCCACACACACACCTTCTACCACTGTCTACTGCTGTTTAATCCTCAACAACCCTGTTGTCCACTTTCTCTCTTCTTATAGTTTCTCCTCATGATTTTTCCACTATACACCAGTGCCCTCCTCTCTATTCATCTCTTCTCCATTTCTTTTTCCTCTCCTCTTTTCTCACATCGTCCTCTCTGCTCATCTCTTTCTACCTGTTCCAGTCTTTTTCTTCTCTCTCATTACACCCCTTTCTCTTCCCACTCCACCACCTTTTAGACTTACACCTCTTTCTTTACCCAACCCCCCCCCCCCCCAATTTTTATTTTATTTTATTTATATTTATATTTTATTATTATTATTTTTATTCATTTATTTATTTTGCATATTCGTTCTTGCTCTTTGTATAGTTTCCCTTTTATTATTCCTCTAAAGCAATTGTGTTAAATTTGTAAACGATTAGGAAAACCGCATTTCCTGTGTTGAGTGTATGATTAACCGAATAGTTATCAGTTCAGAGCCAGTCGAAAATATACCATGTTCATTTGATTGAATGACAAATTACAGAGTTTTGCTTGTTGTGTTTGGACAAGTGGTACATAAATGTTTGTGATTTGTGTAAAACCTTTTTTCAGAATGGTTGGCTGTATTAACTATTGTGAAAACATTTGAGAGTTTTGTGCATATTGTTTTGAGAAAATTATTTGCATGATTTGTAATTTGTATGAAATGAATGAAAACATACAATCTGTCTGTTTAGGACAATCACAAAGCGTTTAGATCACTGTGTTAACTGATTTGAGAAACGTGACCTGAGTTTGGAGAAATGTGTCAAATCGACTGAGAAAAATTGTAAACAGTCTTCATACGGGGGCTTTTCTCAAAAATATTTGCAATTAAATTGATTAATCAGCATATCCGATTAAAACCTTTACTCAACTGAGAGATCTAATATTTTCATTTGAACAACGAGCAATAGTTTAAAAAGAAATAATAATAATAATAATAATTCTAAGGCTAAGGTAGAAAATTATGGTGCCAGTGACCCTTACTCACACTAACTCTGTGCAAAAAAATAAATTCATTAAAAAAAAAAAAACTAGCCATTTTAATTAGATTTTTCCCTCTTCTGATTATAGTTAAGATTTGACAGAAGTGCTGTGCCGAGGTTTATTTTAGTACTGTAGTTGCCAAAACGCCTATAAACAAGCTGTTCCATGTCAGACATAAGGGCCAAATCTTCACAGAGCACTTAGTCTGTGTTTATTTCAAAGAAAGGGAAGTAAACTTCACACCAGGCACATCCAGACCACGGTAAATCCAGACCATTACCTGAGCTTATACTGTGTTATGTGCTCTCTGCTCATGCACTAATGCCATTTTATCCCCCTTCAGCATTGGAAATAGCCTCGGGAGATCACTCCTCTACATTACAAACATCACATTGATATTAAATGTAAATTTCATTCTGACTTGGTTTTAGGTACTCAAACACAGCAGCTCAAAACAGCACTAGAGCCTTAAGGGGAACTTTCTGTGTCAGAATGCACAAATATACATATCAACACATGTTGCAGTTGCCGTTCTGAAGCTATTTTAAGGTTCCGCACAATAATAAATAAGTAAAGTGCATTTTATTCTTATTTTACACCTTCAGGGGCTGAAATTTTAGGCTTAGAGAAACATGGTTGGTAGGTTTGGGCTTGCTGCGACTGGTTCTAATAACACCAGCGTCATTTCTGTCTACCGTATATTAGGAGGAAGAACCAAACATAGTTTGTGGCGGTGTTCAGCTGCTCCTGAGGTAATCTGCTTTATCACAAGAATATGATGTACGAGCATCTGGTTTTGAAATGAGTTTACAAAAAACAATGAGTAGTTGATTTCTCTGGGCAAACAGACAATTCTTCTGTCTGCAAGCCTTAGCACTGGAACCTGAGGAAAAAGGAGATGCAGGAGGGAAAAAAGCAGGAAAATGAACAAAAAAAGTAGAATCACACAGTAATCTTCCAGTCACATGTTTCCCACCCCCAACAGCCCTCCACAGAATATCATTACTGGTGGACTGCATGCTGAGGGATGGTGGAGTTCGACCTTTTTTCCCTCACAAATCAGCAGCAGTGTGCAAGCATTCCCATCGGAAAGTGATACAGCACAATGAAGGAGACAGCAGGGAAGGTGGGAAAGAAACAGAGGAAGAGCTTTGTTTCAATTAAAATTGTTGCTAAGACACCAGTTTGAAAAAGATGATGTCATTCTCTGCTCATTTTCAAAATTTCAATATGGAGCCGAGAAAAAAACAAAACAAAACAAAACAACAACCCTCATGTCATTCCAAACCTGTACAACTTCTGTGGAACACAAAAGAAGATATTTTGAAAAATGTCTCAGAGCCTGTTACAGTATGTTTCATATATTTGGTCTATATTATTTTACAATTTTAATTGTTCTTAACCTTTCATATGATATTTCTAAATGTATGTGCTTCAAATTGTAGTAGTTCAGAAGTCTACTACTTTTCCTTAAACTGTGTATATTAATGTCAAATATAAAGAGTGTTGATGTTACAAACTACATTGAATTAAAATGTTTCTCACAGCATATGCTTTACATTTTTAATTAAAATTTTAAAATGAAACCATTTTGATGGAAGATGGCATAATAAATATTTTGATTACCAATAATAAATTATAAATAAATAAACAATAAATAATAAATAAACATCAGCACACTTTACTTGACACTAATATGCACAATTTAAGGGTAAGTTTGAATATTTCAAAATAATTTTTATAGATACACTGCTGTTCAAAGATTTTTAAGATGTTTTATGAAAGAAATTAATACTTTTATTCAGCAAGGATGCATTAAATTTATCAAAAGTGACAGTGAGAAATTTATATTCTGACTTATAATTCTTATATTCTTCAGAGTATATATACAGTATATCATTGTTTCTACAAAAATATTAAGCAGCACAACTGTTTACAACATTGATAATAAGAAAAAAAGTTTCTTAAGCAGCAAATCAGCATATTAGAATGATTTCTGAAGGATGATGTAACACTTAAGACTGGGGTAACAGCTGATGAAAATTCAGCCTTGCCTTCACAAGAATGAATTAAACTTTAAAATACATTAAAATAGAAGACAGTTATTTTAAATTTAAATAATATTTCACAATATTACTGTTATAAATAAATGCAGCCTGAGTGAGCATAAAAATCTTCTTTCAAAAACATAAAAAAATCAATCCCAAACATGTGAATATTAAAATATGAGACACACACATTCTTGCATATGTGGTTTACACACACACACAAAATGAGCTAAAATCAATCCCTAGTCTCCTTTATTTTTTCTGTTTTTGTTTCCAAAGATCCAAAAATATCCTACTTTATGTACTTTATGTTTAAAATACTTTCTCCTGCTGCATTAAAACGAACGTCCAACCAGTTCAGTCAAGGAAAGACATTGCTTTAAATGTAGTTAACAGATGAATTAAGCTATCCCATGGTTCCCTGTGTGAGATCAAATCAACGATTCAACTGCACGCTTTATGTAGGCCATTCTCATGCAAAGACCTCTGGACTCTCTCCAGCGACACTTGATTAATACGAAAAAAAGAGAAAAACTCCTGAAAGCATTATATTGGGAATACAGTACGCTTTTCCTGATTTCCTCTGAAAATAATTCCCCTTGACTGAAAGGAAGGTTGCGCTCTCACTGATCTGTACTTTCCATGCTTTTTGCTTAAATCCTTCTTCTATACAAGAAGATAAGAGGAGAGGCCACAGAAAAAAATTTCATTAGAGAGATTGTTTTTAGATTGTTCTAATGTATCTGCAGCTGAAGGGAGTAAATCTTTCTATAAGCCTCCAACATGCACCTGAGTTATTTCTTCACAATAAAAGCTGATTAAATCTGGACCGACAGGCATGTATCATCCTCTGATTTACAAATCAGAATGAGTCGCGTCATCAAAACTGATACGATTTTGCCACCATATTGCTGTGACACCCAACTAGCCTTTAATCTGCCAAATAGGTCCAGATATGGTAGATTTGAGAACCAAATAGAAGTAAAATACAATGAAATATTGTATTAATTATAAATTGCCTTTGGTTATCATTTGAATCAAATTGCATTTCACATCCAGTGTTGATTAATTAGTAAATACGCTTTTCTAGTCAAGGCTTATTTCTGTTTTACGGTCTTTATCTGTCAGATATGTCACCTTTATTTAGAAATTGCTATGACCTGGGGTTGTTTTGTCACTCTTTTTCTTGTCACCCTGGCTGAGAAGCATGCACTATACGACAGCTATCTTGAGAGCGCAGAAACCCTTGGAGATATTCTCCCTTGTTCTTAATTACGGCTGATTAAAGTGACATTTTGTCACCCTTGTGTCTGCTGACATCAGACAGCAGGATTGTGAACAAGACCAGGGCTTTTCACCTCGCATTCTCTCTCATTCTGGGAGAGTCAGAGTAAAAGAACCAACATTCACAATACAAGACGGCTTGTCGTTTGCGGTGAACGTGGCATCTCTGAACTCCAGTCTGCTTCTTTAGTTGGAATAAATGCATCTGTGAGTAAAAGAAAAACTTGCCTTTGAGCAAAGCAAGCTGTTCCTCACTTTTAATGTTTTGAGTCTCGAGTCTGAAATAGAAAGAAAAAAACAATGTGTTAAAATGTAAATGCATCTCTCACCGCTTGGATTTCAAAGCATCAGAACAAAAATCTCAGTTAAATTATATGTTCATTTTGATGGATTCATTGAAACCTTTACAGTTTTAGCATGTTTTGCACATTCTATCAATATAATAGTCTTTGGTCTCCCATAAAATGTATGCATTTTTTTCATTAGACTCATTTTTTTTTATCCATTTAGTTTATTTGTATTATTTATTACATTTTGTAATGTTAATGGCTATCAAATTGTAAAATTACTATAAAATTGTTAAATGAAAAACTATTTAAACATTTAAAATACTCATGGTTTTAAATGCATTTTTCTTGTTATTAATATTAAAAAAATATGAACTATATGCAACTTATATATTTTTAGTTGATCAACATTTATTATGAAGGTTAAACAACTTTCACTGACCATTCCTTGAAAATATACTGTATTCATAAAAGATAAAAATATATTAACAATGCATTTTAAATAGATAATCAGTATTAATTTGATTGATTGATTGATTGATTGATTGATTGCCACATTCATGAAAAGCTATTAATTTCCGTTCTGGGTTTCACTTTGAAATAATTGTCTGACATGAAATAATCAACTACTGTACGCAATAGTGAAACAGATGGACACAAATACTAGTCTTTAAGAGATTAATATGCTTTTTTCTGTTGAAAAATTAAATAGGGATTCACAGACACCCTCTTTGATCGAGGAATTCATTTCAATGACCTTAAATAAAAAAAAGCTAAGAATCAGTGAAAAATTGGATTCCCACATAACTATCCACTTGTCAGTGCATGAGTGTCATTTGACTCTAATTGGGCCAGTCGCTTCAATGTCAGAGGTAGCTAATGTAACTGTAGCTTGTCAGTGAACCAAACGGTCGTACATTCTCATTGCATTTCTGACTGAGAGACCTCGTACAGCCTTTGGCCACAAAAGAGAAGTTACGCTTATAAAAAAGGGCAAAAAAAAACTAGAAACTTTGACCTGAGTTCAAATACCATTTCGCTAGTGGAACTCAATGATAAATGATAAGCACTTGGCATATTGGAGTGTTTGTTTCCTGGGATGCGTGAGGGCTGTTTGCTGTGGGGATTTCAGACTGTGAGCGTGACCTCCAAACTCTCTCTCTCTGCCCTTCACACGCCAGCACATCGGGCGATTGGCCGAGGCCAGACTAATCAAAAATGCATAATATCAAAGCAAACTCATCCTCTGCCACAAAGCAGGGTCCCATTTGAAGATTTGATTTTATGAGGCTGAGAATGGCCTTTACATATGAATTTCCACTCTCATGTCTGGCGTGGATTAGATCATCTCTTAGAGTGTTTTTAAAGCTTTAAGCTCCGGTTAGATTGAATGTGATTTACACACTGTTAGATGGTAATGCCAAGTATTCATTCAATTTCAGTACTTTAACACACATTATTGTCAGCGCTCGGAGTGGATAGATGCTGATATTCCCCTTGTTTGCACATCCAATGTATTTGTAAATTAACTTTCTTTTTTTTTAAATTTAGTGAAGGAATATTTTGGGTTTGTTACAAGTTTTTTCCCCTAAATAAATAAATAAATAAATAAATGTTACAGTGAGGTGGTTACAATGGAAGTGAATGGGGCAGAAATTTATTAAAAATAATTCTAAACTATTTAAAAGCAGAAATATTACACTTATAATTTTATAAAAGCACTTAATTCGTTCTTCTATTATATCTTCTGTATTATTTGAGCTGTAAAGTTGTTTTCATCATTTTTATAGGGTTTTAAGCGTCATGTTGTTGTGCCAAGTGAAATGGACATAACTTCATACAGAAAAAGTCAACCTAGTCTCATGGCATTTATGTACCTGGGTGCACTTTTTAGCGAGACACGAAATACGTACCAATAACTACATATTACTGCAGTTTCAGTTTCCAAAAGACACAAACACTAGAGGCAGTAAAACTCCGACACCTTTTACTCCTTTTCACACAAATTTACAGAGTTTTGATTAATAAAGCGTATTTTTCGCACAATTACTTTAAGAATATCATGTTACGACTTCAAAACAATATTAATATGCTGGGAGATTTGAAAACTGATGCTTTGGAATGTTAGCATCGCACATATCCAGCCTCGTATCTATGGGTTTTCATAGACGGTAGGTTTGTTCGGTAGCTCACGGAGTACGGAGTCGTACTTAGGAGGCGAGGAGCTTCGATTCGAATCCCGTGTAACTACAGTTCGACAAAACACTTCAAATCTACATATAAGGAAGTTGAAATGGCATGGATGCATCAACAAATACGTTTTTATACAGGTTTTGCATTTGTTAACACTATCGGGTAGGTTTAGGGTTGGGTTTGGTGTAGGGCATATTTCCAACACGATAGAGCATTAACGTTTAGGGACAGACCCCGGATATTTGAATTCTGAACCGCTGCAATACGTACCTGTATCAACATAATAAAAACACAGCAATACGTACCTATATCAACATAATAAAAACGTGCCAGGGTTCACGTATTTAACCTGCGTTTTAGCGCCACTCAGTGGACATTTCTCTTTGAAACTGCGGCGAAACGTGCAGTAAGGTACGTAAAACGGTGTCGCACAGAGGTACGTATTTTTATGAGACCAAAAGTTAAGTGATTTTGTCAAACTATAATCATCTTAACACTTAATGTTTACATCTTGTGGCTATACTAATGAAAAGTTAATATTTTCATGTTTACATACTGGCCCCTTTCACTTTCATTATAAGTGCTTTACAGTAACCCAGATTTTTTTTTTGTCAATATTTTGTTGTAATCAACATTATTCCACAAATGTTGTCTTTTGAGATTAACTTGTACTGAACCCAGAATATTCCTTTAAATCTTTTTAAATCTGTTAAACTGATTTAAGAAAATGAGATCTGAGCTCATACAGTAATATAATTTTGAAGACAAAGCACCATTCCATAGCATACATCATTCTTTTACGGTTTGACATCTCAACAAAACACTTGTTTCCTTTTAAAATGATCGAAAATTGCATTCACCTTATGAATAGAATACATTAATATATTCAAAACAATTCTATGACAAAACCACTTCTCTATTCATGGATTATAATGCCATGATGTTCTTCCTTTTAAGCAATAATTTGCAGGCGTAAAATGTGCGTCATTCTCCCAGAAATCCATTTGGATGTTTGTTTTACGACACCAAAGTCAAGGACGTGCCGGTTTGTGCATTTTCATGACGCACATTTCACCTGCGTGTGCACTTCCATTTGGAAACACTACAAATTCTCTTAAAACAATACCCAACCCATTTTGCAAATCGTGCGCGAGGCGCGGTATGGACAGAAATGCGAGTAACACGGAATCTCATTATTTTACGTCGACTTTTATGGGGCAAGTCAAAATGCTTTGCCCCGCATGCCTGTATGTGACATTTCCCTCTCTCATTAATGAGACGTTCCGTCAGAGCCGAGCCTGTGCTGAGACCAGCAGACCTGGCAGAGTTTGGCCCAAGGGCCTGTTTCCTTACTGTTCACATATTTACCAACGTGAAATATTCCAGCGCTGTTTCATTCGATAAGGCCAAACGTGTGCTCAGCGCTCCCAGCCAGTAAAAGCCATCGCTGCGGAGAAAGAAAAACAAAACAGCTTTGAGTCACAAACCGTAAAATCGTGCAAAATATGCTTGTGACGAAGCCGTGCTGCTAATTTGGGTTAATTTGTGCAGTCAGCTGACAAAAAAAATATTTAAACATTGTATATTTGCCATCAGCTAAAAAGAACAGCCTTTTATTTTTGCCATCAGACTCACTGAAAGAGAAAAGTTAGGGCTTATCAAACACCTGAAAAAACAACACCGCCTTCAAACTGTTGTCTGCTGCAAAAGGGAAGATAATTGTTTTGTTAATTAAGTTTGCTTGCTTCATAAGTACAGCTAAATGAACGCAAACTGCAAAGTCAAGCACAGCCACAATCTCTAATTACTCTGAAACGGCAATGCATTTTACTCTCTTTACATTATTAGACTGAGCGATGTGATTTTACAAACATACTGATTACTCTGCAAAGCATGTGCTCTTTAGTTGAAGCTCATTTAAATAATATATTTATCACACGCTGCAATGAAATCACTCAATTTATGAGCGTCTAGGCAAGAGAGGTTCAACTGGAGTGAGAGACAGACAGGGAAGGTTCTCACAAGATAAACACAGAGAGGAGTTTTACGTCAGGCCATAATGGAGATTTCTGACTTTCATAATTTAAGCAACACACTGTGCATTTTCCTGAAACAGCAAATTTCCATTTCAGGCTACACATATATGTTTCATTATTTGACTCTCGGTGGCCTCCCTGCATTTGCTCTGCTATGCAATAATGCACTGGAGCTGATATATTGTATTGCGTGGCTCATCTGGCTCATAGCGTATTGCACGTTCACTCCTCACACCAATGAAGCTCAGCGTGGGTGTGTGAATGATGGTTTAGTACCACAAACATGAATGAGGCTGCTAGCACAAGGAAGAGACTGTGGAAATCTCAGGTTTCGTTGGTCGTGGAATATTTCATACTTGCAACAAGGATGTGTAAAACACCATGCAGTCGCTTCATTTACTCACTCGTGTCTGTTTGACTCCCTTTCTTTTGTGGAAAAAATGACAACTTTAGTTAATAAATCAAATACATTTTTCAGAGAATAGCAAATATTTTGTTTGCGAATCATTTTGTTGCTGTTATTTTTTATTATTTATTTATATTCATTTATTTATTTATTCATTATTTACTAAATTTACTGTTGATTTATTCTGCTTATTTTATTCAAAATTTTAAAAAATGATTACAAATTTGACATTTATTTTTACATTGATTCATTTTGCAGACAAATTTTTGGATAAAACATTTTGTTTAGCATTTAATTATTTTATAAGTTTTTTTCATTGCATCTTATACATTATTTCATTTATAAATTATTTATTTACAATTACTATTATTTACTAGATTTACCATTCATTTATTTACTTTATAAATAATTTTTTACAATTTATTATTTACTCAATTTACAATTTTATTATTTTACTGATGTATTTAAAATTATTTAAAGTTTTATTTAAATGTTGCTTATTTAAAAATGTTATAATTTTCTTTCAATGGCATCTGACTTGGTGAAAAAAACTCTTAGAAATATCAAAGGAGTTTATCAAAATTGTTTTAAAGAGCTCAACAACAAAACATACCAAAAAGGGCATTTGAAAAGCAATCTGCAGCAACAAAACCATGGGACAATGTTAATTCTTAATGAGAGTTAGTGATTTCAGGTGACACATATGACAGAGACTGTCAGTGATGCAGCAGTTTATGCAAATGAGTATGCACTGACCACCAATGGGAGCGCAGATAGCGACACACACACACACACACACACACACACACACACACACACACTGCCTGATTCACCTCTTAATTTATTCCTAGAATTTCTTAAAAACAAACTGAAAGTCAATATAAATGAAACTGTCTTGACTGTCTTAAGGTGACAATATGACTTCTAAGTAAATACATTTGCAGAGATGAAAGCTTCAGTGACATTGACCTGCTTCATTGACATGACAGACAATGAACAGAAAACCAGCCAAATTTCTAACACACAACCTCTCCCATCTTCTTTTTAATATAAAACTCTGAATGCTTCTCAACTACAGTGGCAAGTGTGGCTCAGTTTCCACCCTGAAAGTTCTAATTCATGTCTTGTGTGATTTTCAGGTCGCCGTGACACAGAGCTAAAGGTCACGCATAGAGCCGGTACTCTGTGGCAGCCGTGTGAGTTTGTCCCTCAGGCTTTCTGGATCCAGTAGGTGGCATTTAGCTTGTACTCACTTGCTGTGTGACTCCATGTTCTCAAATTCCAACAATATCACTCTTCCAAAGAAAGACCAGCGGGTCTCCGTGGCCTCACCAGGACTCTGTGCTCTCTGAGCCACTGAAAGGTCCTGCCTTTGAAAGCCCTGATACAAGAGAGTGCAACGTCGAGGGCACGGGAGGCCGGACTTCCGCTGTCCGAGGCTTTCTTGCACTCCAGAGGGGGTTTGGTCTGTGGAATAAAAGGAAATCAGTCTCTTGCATTAAAGCCACTGGAGACTTTTGATTCGCTGCTTTTTAAACACCAGATACAAGGGGTTTGGTCAATATGGAGTTGTTTTCTTTCCCTTATTTTTTAACTCTTAGTTATTCGAGTTCCTCTTGCACTGTGTAAATGGATCCGTGGATAGCTTTCACAGTCGCACCACAGGAGAACAAGAGAATGAGACCGAGAAAGAGTATCCAAAACCTTCAAAATGCTGCCTTATTAGGGTAGGATGGGATTAATGGAGGTCCGAATTGAATGATTGCGTAACATGCTGTCTTTTTAAATGCCTCCATCTGGTCCGTTTTTGAAGGCAGTATAGATGAATCCTCCACCAGCAATGATATCCCACAATCCGCTTTGTGTGTTTTGGCGGCTGATCAAAATAATGAAATTGGTGTCTGACAGAGAGATTCTATATAGGTTTTATATATAAAAGTAGGTAAAGGTTGGCTAAAAGTGTCTAAATACATATTATTCTAATGTTTTTAGTATTAAAAAACATAGTAGTAAATATAGTTTTATCATTTTAAACAAATATTACAATTTTTTTTTTTCATTTTAAACACTACAAACCTAATGATTTTTGGCATAAAAGAAAAATCGATAATTTTGACCCATTCAATGTATTTTTGGCTATTGCTACAAATATACCCCAGCGACTTAAGACTGATTTTGTGGTCCAGGGTCACACATATATACATATACAGTATATACATACATACATACATACAGTTGAGGTCAAAAGTTTACATCACCTTTGCAGAATCTGCAAAATGTTAATTATTTTACCAAATTAAGAGGGATCATACAAAATGCATGTTATTATTTATTTAGTACTGAGCTGAATAAGATATTTCACATAAAAGATGTTCACATATAGTCCACAAGAGAAAATACTAGATGAATGTATAAAAATGACCCTGGTCAAAAGTTTAAATCCACTTGATTCTTAATACTGTGTTGTTACCTGAATGATCCACGTCTGTGTTTTTTTGTTTAGTGATAGTTGTTCATGAGTCCCTTGTTTGTCCTGTACAGTTAAACTGCCTGCTGTTCTTCAGAAAAATCCTTCAGGTCCCACAAATTCTGTGGTTTTTCAGCATTTTTGTGTATTTGAACCCTTTCCGACAATGACTGTATGATTTTGAGATCCATCTTTTCACACAGAGGACAACTGAGGGACTCACATGCAACTATTACAGAAGGTTCAAACGCTCACTGATGCTCCAGAAGGAAAAACCATGCATATAATTATTAACATAAAATGTGTTTTTGGATTGTAGCTTCATAAAATAATAAACGTACTTTTTAAAGCATGTTACAAATTTTTAAATACATAATATATTTCAGATATCTTAATGTAAGAAATGCTATGTGTGTAATATGTAATTAATATGTAATTAAACATTTTTACATAATGTACATATTTTGTTATTTATAATTTATATAAATTTATTAAAAAATATAACTATTAAGTACTGAGTAGTATTAATTAACTACATGTACTTAATATATGGTTAGAGTTAGGATAGGGTTTGGCTTAGGGTCATTTGCATGTAATAATGCATAATTTGTTGTTATTGTAATAGTAAGTATATGTAACGTAACAAGGACACTGTAAAATAAAGTGTTACTATACACTTTTTTATTTTATTTATAAATTATTAAATTGCAATAATGTCTAAATAACAGTTATTTTTAAATAAAATATCATTTTTATATAAAATACAAGGTTCACTTTAATTTGGTCTGAAGCCAAATTCAGTCAACATGAAAACCCTATTTACTCTATTCTTAATACCTCTATTCTTAATACACGTTCCTCGCTAACAAATCATTATAGAGATAAAAAAAAAGTTTGTCTTCATAATCTTTAATTAAAACTTTCTCAGCCTCTGCGTTGACTTCACTTTCAGTCTTTTCTCTGCCGACTGTCTAATTCATTTTAAGATGTAACACCCACTTACAGATGGATAAAATGAAACCCCATTCTGCTTTTCACATTTAATATTCTCTTTAACCCAGAAATATGTCACATTACAGAAGTAAAATAGGTTCAAATGACATTTCATGTTGACTTTAAGAGGTACAAAAATGCCATGTCACATCGCGAGACTAGGAACAGCGACTGCAGGGAAGTAGATGAACCAAGATGCCATAGATTCAACAGTGACAAGTCCATGCGCATTCAGAGGGTGAACTGCCTAGCGCATCTTTTAATCAGCTTTTTGTTCTGCTTGCACATGCCCTGCTCTGCTATAGATGCTTATCACTTCTCACATCTATTGAATTGTAATGGGACATTTAAATCTAAAGACCTCTGTCTTAAATCAGGCAGTGTGAAGCGATTATGTCTGGCGGGCCGAGCTAAGCGCTGAGACGGGTTCACGCCCCACCGAGTCAGCCTGCATTTGGCTTTCTCATTTCCAACAAATAGCGCAGGCTCTGTTTTGAACCTCTCCTAATACAGCAGCCCACTTGCATTTGAATAGGTGGATCAGTTCACCTGGTGACATTGTTATATACAGAAAAAGATGTTGTATTATGGTATATAAAATTTCATTTCTTTTCATTTTTAACTGTAATTTCTTATGTAAGCATCAGTTCAAATAATGATGTTGCATTACGCTTTCTAACATATTTCGAAAACTCTAAACTCTCTATTTCGCCCCATACTGTAGGTTGCCTAAACATAGTCTATGCAAGTACAACGTTTGAAAGTTTGAAGTTCTGGCTCCCACTGACTTGAAATTACAGACAAAACACTGATGAAACCTTGTCTTCTTCTGTATTCTGCAGCAATAAAAAGAAACTATACAAATTTGGAAAGAAAAGACATGATGTCAGATCAGTGAGTAAATGAGTGAAGTTCAAGTAAGTGCTTGTTCTGTAGCTACAGTGAGTTTAAAAGGGACAGTTCAAAAGTTAACCTGTTCTAAATATCTAAATATCTTTTTTCTGAAAAAAAAAAAAAAAAAAAAAAAAAAAAAAAATATATATATATATATATATATATATATATATATATATATATAGGTGCATCTCAAAAAAATTTAATATCATGAAAAAGTCATAACTTATTTAAAAAGTGAAACTTTCATAAATTCTAGATTCATTACATGTAAAGTAAAACATTTCAAAAAAATTTTGTTTGTTTGTTTGTTTGTTTGAATTTTGATGATTAGAGCTTACAGCTCATGAAAGTCAAAAATCCAGTATATCAAAATACAATATTTCCTAAGATCAATCAAAAAAAGGATTTTCAAAACAGAAAAGTTCAAGTTCTTTAAAGTATGTTCATTTATGCACTCAATACTTGGTCGAGACTCCTTTAGCACAAAAATTCCAGCATCAGTGAGGTGTGGCATGGAAGCGATCAGCCTGTGGCACTGCTGAGGCACTATTGAGCCTTCAGCTCATCTGGATTGTTGGATCGACTGTTTCTCATCTTTCTCTTGAAAATATCCCATAGATTCCGTATGAAGTTCAGGTCAGGCATGTTGGCTGGCCAATCAAGCACACTAATAGCATGGTCAGCAAACCACTTGGAAGTGGTTTTGGCAGTGTGGGCAGGTGCTAAAGTCCTGCTAGAAAAGGAAATCAGCATCTCCATGAAGCTTGTCAGCAAAAGGAAGCATAAAGCGCTCCAAAATCTCCTGGTAGACGGCTGCATTGACTTTGGACTTGATAAAACACAATGGACCAACACCAGCAGACGTCATGGCAACCCAAATCATCACTGACTTCGGAAACTTCACACTGGACTTCAAGCAGCTTGGATTCTGTGCCTCTCCAGTCTTCTTCCAGACTCCAGACCTTGATTTCCAAATGAAATGCAAAATTTACTTTTATCTGAAAAGAGGACTTTGGACCACTGAGCTACAGTCCAGTTATTTTTCTTCTTAGCCAGATAAGACGCTTCTGACGTTGTCTCTGTTTCAGAAGTGGCTTGGTAGCCCTTTTCCTGAAGACGTCTGAGCGTGGTGACTCTTGATGCACTGACTCCAGCTTCAGTCCACTCCTTGGGAAGCTCTCCCAAATGTTTGAATCGGCTTTGCTTGACAGTATTCTCAGCTTGCTGTCATCCCCGTTACTTGTGCACCTTTTCCTACCCAATTTTTTCCTTCCAGTCAACTTTGCATTTAATATGCTTTGATACAGCACTCTGTGAACAGCCACCCCTTTCAGTAAAGACCTTCTGTGACTTATCCTCTTTGTGGAGGATGTCAATGATTGTCTTCTGGATCATTGCCAAGTCAGCAGTCTTCCCCATTATTGTGGTTTCAAAGAACAAGAGATACCCGGAATTTATACTGTAAGGATGGTCATTTAATGAAACTCAAATATAAATATTATAATATTTTGAGATACTGGATTTTTGACTTTCATGAGCTATAAGCTCTAATATTTAAAATTAAAACAAAAAAACTTTGAAAACTTGTTGAAAACTTTAAATGTAATGAATCTAGAATATATGAAAGTTTCACTTTTGAAATGTTACAGAAAAAAAAGAACTTTTTCACGATATTCAAATTTTTTGAGATGCACCTGTGTGTGTGTGTGTGTGTGTGTGTGTGTATATGCGTATATGTGTATATATGTATGTGTATATATATGTATGTATATATATATATATATATATATATATATATATTTTTTTTTTTTTTTTTTTTTTTTTTTAAATATGAGTAATCAAACAGTTGACGGTAGCTATTGACTCCCATAGTTTGGAAACAAACAAACAAAAAAAAAACTATAGAAGTCAATAGCTACCATCAACTCTTTGGTTACCAACATTCTTCAAAATATCTTTTAGTCACCATCATGTTGTTCTAAACTTGAATGGCTTCCTGCAAAACACAAAAGAAGACATTTAAAGAAGATTTCAGCTTTTTGTCTATATTGTTAAAGTCAGTGGGACTCAAAACCTTAATCTTTCAAATGTTGTGCTCTTACTGTTGAAACTGTCAAAGCATATTAGTTTTACTGATTCTGCATTAAGAAAATGACAGAAATAATAATAGAATGCTAGTGTGTGATTCAGATTTCAGACTATCGCTATATTTAAAAAAGCATACTAATATATTACTGCAGTGCACAGTATGTTACAGAATTACACACAAATATAGATAAAAATGTAAAATAACCATAGTCATTAGTTTGACTTAATATTTTTTAACTGTTTCTCTCTCAATTTCTTTCTTTCAAACCCTCCGTATTTTCCCTCGAATCAGACTATACTGCCATGCTTTATTAGCTCTGCACATTGTGCTTGAGCTCAGGTGAAGAAAATTGGCGCCTCGCATTACAAAAAGACACAGGTGTAGTGATTGCCTTATTACAATGAGCTGTGGGAATTTAGCCCTGCTGTTCAGCACCTTGTTGTTAAAAACAGCTTAAATTAGAACAAGGACGTAAATTAGGCCCCGATGAGAAACAGGAGGATATCTTTAACTGACATTGCTTCATCTCAGCTTTGTTCTGCTCTTTATTCATTAGAGAAAAGAGCAGTTTCTGTGTGCTGGATGCTAGTTTGGTATATTGATTCAGACACCTCCTGAACACTGGATATATACAATGAGAATTAGTTTCTAATCAGCGGTGTTGCTATTGTTGTTAAACTAAAAGTAAAACTATTAATTGAAATAAAATTAGAAATGTTGCATTGGCAACTACTGTAATTGAAATAAGTTCTAAAGTAGTACAATTACTGAAACTGAATTAAAAATTAGGCAAAATATAAATATAAAAAATGGCAAAAGCACATTAAAAATGACTAAAGCTAAAATTAAAATGAAAACTAAAAATGCAAAATAAAATCTAATTAAAAATAAATACTTGCATTAATAAATACTGCATATAAATAATACTGCAACAAAATAATTTACACTAGAGACAGTAAATATCTACTGATTATTATTTGTAGTTTTTAGTTCATTTTGAATACAGTTTTAAAACTATTTAAAATAGTTTTAGCTTGATGAAATGTATCGTTCATATATATCATTCTCCACACCTCCCCTGATAATATCCTCTGCCCACACACTTTGCTTTAGCAGTATTTGTGCCGTGTGTTTGATGACCCCAGTGCCATTTCTTCAGGAACCTGAGGAATCTGTTAATTCATTCTTTTTTGCATTGCTGGCACTCTGTACCCCATAAACGTACTGTAACAGCCCGGCTGATACACATAGATCATGACAGGATCACGAGCTGAAAGACTTTATCACACAATGTGAATCAGTACAGCTTAAAGAAGACACAATCACTCAAATTGCTTGCATTAATAAGTTGGCACTTACATTCCTCTTAGCAAGCTTATCTCAATACCTAGATTGAAAGAAAGAGTAATGGCGTTCTTAGCACTTTAATACGGATTCATTCAATTTCCAATAAATAAAATGGGTCTAAAGCCTTTCCCAAAATATCCTTAAAATATCCCTGAAATCAAAACAGACAGGTGTCAGGGGAGGGTCAGTGGAATCTTTTTTTATGTAACATTTAACATTTTAGAGACTAGACTTCTAGAGAAAATGTTAGTTACCTGTGCAGAAACTGTTGTGAGGATGCTAGGATGTTGTAGGTGGTTGCTAGGGCGTTGCTTTATGGTTGCTAGGGTGTTCTGGGTGGTTGATATGGAGTTGATATGTGGTTCTCACTCATTTCTCTAATAATGGAAAAGGAAACAGAAAACAAAATCATGACAATTCAGTTTCAAAATGTTAAATGCAGAAATGTAATATCAATGAACAAAAATTGTATATGATGATTTTTGATCTAACACATAATTAAATGAATAACACACACACAAAAAAACTATAATATATAATTTCAACTTCAAAAGTCTCTTATGCTCACCAAGACTGCATTTGTTTGATTCAGAGTTATTTTAGTATCATTGAAATATTATTGACTATTTTAGTAGTTTTTTTATGAACTATTTTTTATTAATATTTTGAATTTTTTTTATTCTTATATAATTAAATTCATTCAAACTTAAGTTTTAATTTTAGACAACGTTTTAGTATTTTTTTTTTTTTATGTCATTATAAACACACACACACACACACATATATAAAATAAGAAATAAGAAATGTTGCCTTAGCAACAAACTAAAATTTTTGAATATTTTATTTTATTTCAAGTTTTGAAAATGTTTTTTATGGCTTTAGTTTTAGTTAACGCTAATAAGCATGGTTTTGATTAAAAATACAGTTATAAGACTAATATTGTGAAATATTATTACGATTTAAAACAACTGTTTTCTATTTGAATATATTTATGCTAATACATTAATGCAATTATTTTTTTAATTTATTCCTGTAATGGCAAAGCTGAATTGTCTGTAGCTATTAACCCAGTCTTCAGTGTTAAATTATCCTTCAGAAATATTCAGGATTCTTTGACGAATAGAAAGTTCAAGAACAGCATTTATTAGAAATAGCAATCTTTTGTAACATCATAAATGTACTTTTGTGTTCAATTTTAAGCATCCTTGTTGAACATTTCTCTCTAAAAAAAAAAAAAAAAAAAACTTGCTCACCCCAAACTTTTGACGAGTAGTATATATACATAATATTATATATTTTATAATAATTACAAAATATATAATTTAATATTTTTAATACATTTTATTTTGATGTCAAAATAAGATCTTTAACAGGGCCTCAAACTGTGAAAGGACTTGCAGGGCTAAGAAGCTGTAATGTCTGGCTGTGTTTTAAAAATCAATGATGCAGAAGTCTCAGACGTGAAGAAGAGGGACAGGAACTCTCTCCTCCGCACACAAAAGCACCAGTCAGCAGTGCAGTAATTGCTTTTCATAAGGCAAATTTGCTTTTACTCCCACCCAGTTAATGAAATGAAGCAAGAACATCCTTCGGAGCGGCAGAAAAGGAAGTGGCCCGAGTGGCACCGGCCGAATTCTTCCATTCCATTTGAGTAAACACTCCGGATCGAGAAGTCATGTGGCATTCATTGATTGACAGATCTCTATTACAAAAGCTTATCATATCCCTGTCCGCAATTATCCATCTGGAGGATTGGCCGGAGATTTGATTTGTGAGGGGATCATGGTCACACAGATGTGCGAGGAGGAGACATATGATAACCTGCTATGTGCACGTCATTAGCTCTTTTCTCCACATGCTAATGCTAATCTTCTTCTCTATAGCTCCGACCCTACAGTGACCCGCTGATGGTGTTGCACGCAGCCCAAAACTAAGGAAGGTTCTAAGACAATGATGGAGGTTTGATGATGAAGCAGAGTGCAAACAGGCTAATCTTTGTTTTATTGCTGTCTTTCTTAGGAGGCTTTTTGATGCTTTTTTATTGATATAGCTCAATTTGAACCTCACTGTCCCACATGAGAACATCAGCTCAACATACTTTGCCTTCTAAGATGAAGAGCACGAGTTGTTCTCTGGCAGATGCCACAGGTTGTCGGTGTGTAAAAATATTTCAGTACTACCTGAACATTAAATATTGAAAATTAAAATATTTGAGTATGTGTCAATGGTAACACTTTACAATAAGGTCATATTGGTTTATATTAGTTAATGTAGTACCTAATATTAACTCACAATGAGCAATATATTTGTTAAAGTATTTATTTATCTTTGGTCATTGTGTTCATTGTTAATTCATGTTAGCTCCAATAAATTACATTAACAGATACAATTTAGTATTAGTAAATCTCAAAATTAAGATTAAGATTAATAAATGCTTTATAAAAACATAAACATAATAATAAATGTTAATTTTAAAACATGTTACGAACCCATTAAATATCTAAAAAAAACAACTTCATTTAGCTTAAAACTTAACTTAAAATATAAATTTAATGTTAATAATAATATTGTTTTAATGATTATATAACTACAAACATAAAATTGTTAAGATAACCTCATAACACAATAAATGTACATTTTAAACCATGTTACAAACTTTTTAAATGCCTAAAAAAAACTTTAAAATAGATTTTAAATATCTTTAAAAATGTAAGAAATCTCATAATAATAATTAAACATGAATAAACAAATAAATAAATAAATAAATAAACAAATAATCCCACTAATACTAAAATGAAATCATATATTTAGCAATTATATTATTATAATAATTAGATAATTATTAACATAAAATTTGCTTTGCGATTGTAATGATAACCTCATAATACAATAAATCTACTTTTTAAACCATGTTGGAAACTTTTAGATACCTAAAAACTTGAAAATATATTTTAAATATCTTAAAAAGTATGAAATGTCATAATAATAATTAAACAGGAATGATAAACAAACAAACGCACTAATACTAAAATGAAATTTAGTAATCATATTTACTTAATTAAATTAATTATTATAATAACATACTATATATATATAGTACTATTATAATAATGTAGTACTTTATTTTAATAATGTATTAGTAAATTTCAAAATTACCATTAAGATTAATAAATGCTTTATAAGTATTTGTGACTGTAACACAGACACACACACACACACACACACACACACACACACACACAAAATATGCACAAGACCATGGTACTACAATGACACTTTTTGTTAGCTCGAACTTGTAGTTGTATGAAGGCTACTTAGGGCTGTGTGATGGGCGACTGTGAGGAATGCTGGCTGGTTTGTGAAGTTATCTGTGTACTGAGTGCTGAGGGTGTGAGGGACAGTAACTGATGGAGCTGGGAGTGTGTGTGTGTGGTTGAGTCATGTTCAGTGTTGCATGTCTGTGGTTATGGGCTACAGTTATGTATGGGGAGCATATAGTATGTGGTTGGAGATGGCTGGGTCAGCAATGACATGAGGAAGGGAAAGAGGCTTTGTACATCTCTACTGGAGTGAGTACAGAGACGCTTCACTACCTTCACTAATATACCCTACTGACTTACTGCAGATTCCCCCCCCCACACACACACACAGAGGTTTCCATGTGTTATGGGGACATTCCATAGACGTTTTTAGATTCTGTAGGATTTATAAGCTTGTTTCCTTATAGGGACCAAAAAAAAAAAAAGTCCCCACAAGGTCAGAAATTACTGGTGACATTTGGTCCCCATAACGTAGGGAATACCAGGTACACACACACACACACACACACATACTCTCTTACTGTTTTGTGTACTGCCTGTAGATAATGCAAAAATAGCATTAACATATTTAAAACCAAGTTGAAAAGCAGTGAATTCTTAAAAAAATAACACCTTAAACATACATTACTAACCTCATATTTTTATGGTTTTGCTGCAGAGTGAAACAAATTTCTTCAAAGTCACACATGCGCTGAAGCCTCAGGAGCCACTCTGGAATGAAAGGGTAAAGAAATGTAAATGTCTCTTTCATTGTATAAAACATAGTAAGCACATTTCTATAATACAACGTGTGAGTGTGAGGTTTAGTTTTCCTCCATTTGACAGTATATTGCATGTGAAATGAACACTTTCAGGCTCTTTAGGCTCTCAGGGGCTTGGGTCCCTCTCCCCCTGACTAGACATTAAACAGACTCTTCTCTGACCACCCAGGTGCCTCTCTTTTATTTATCACGGATGACACCTCTGCGAACGAGACAGGAGAATTCTCCTTCACTCTTCTCTCGGCTGCCACAACAGACCTGACAGCTGTCGCTTTTCACCGACGGCAGACTTTTTGCTTTCTTCCAAAGGGCAGTTTTTTAATCACGCATGTGAAATGTGTTCTCGGTGTCTTTTCGAACACTTTAATTCGCTTCTATTTCCATATGCTGTGGGGAAGATGTGAATTTTAATGATTTTCTGATGACTGTTGCGTGATTTATTTGAAGGCAAGCTCCGCATCCACATTAGTAAACACTTTTCCTACTCGCTGACCGCAAAGCTGCATGACCTAAAACCGTATATCTAAAACTAGTGAAACAAAGACGACAAAAAAAGAAAAGTAATGCAAGAAAAGGAGTAATCTTTCTTTCCTTCTCTCTAAAGATTTCCAGACAGCACACGGCCTGGTTTATTCTTAGTCGGTCCAGTAGCAGTGGTCTAGTAAAATGATATGAGAATGGACTCAAAACAGCTGAAAATTAATCATTGTGTTCTGGCGAACTGGAAAATTCAATACCTCTGCTATAGCCGTCGATAAAGCTGACCAGAGCTTCATGTCTTCAGACCGTTTTACACTCTAGCGGAACTAATTGTGCTCAGTTGGGAATACTGACATTTGATTTCTCTCTCAGAGAAAATATAAACATATTGTGTGGCTGAAATTCAATAGTGCCAAGCAGCTTTTAAGCTCTCTTTTGAAGGATATTTCTCACATAAACAAAACACACACAAATTTACACTTCAGACACTTGCCACAAATACAGTACAGTTTGGTGCTCCATTACTTTAGGAGGAGAAAAATTACATTAGAAGGAATTTATTTTAAGCTTATTTTGTTACATGAACTATTTATAGAATCTAACATAAAATTACCCTAGTATGAAAAGTAGCTAGATTTAAATATATCAAATGTATGTTTTCCAAGATTTTGGCCTGTAGCACAGAGGTCTTGACCTTCTCGACTGTATCCAAAGATGAAAATGAATGAATGAATGAATGAATGAATTATATTATTACTTTGAAATGAACTGGCTGTTGAATTGAATTCCAAGTATTTTGAGTATAATTACTCAATTATTTTTCCTAATTTGTGTGTGTGTGTTCTATTCACTAATCTTCAAAAAAAATTACACACACACACACACACACACACACACACACACACACACAAGAAGTACCTTATTCAAAAAAAGGTGTTTTAAACATAAATATAAAACTGAAAGGGACAATTTTCTCATGCTTTCAGAAGCTGTTGTTCAGAAAAAAAAATTACACACACACACACACACACACACACACACACACACACACACACACATATACAGTGCCTTGCAGAAGTATTCTTCAAACCCCTTAATTTTTTTCATGTTTTGTTGTTGCAGCCTTATGTTAAACCGCTTTAAATTACTTTTTTTCTCACAACATGACAAATGACAAAGCAAATAACAGGTTTTTAACATCTTTGCAAATTTATTAAACATAAAAAAAACTTAAATGATTCCATTGCATAAGTATTCAAACCCTTATCTGGTACTGTTGAAATTTAGCTCAGGAGCATTCATATTGCTTGTAGATGTTACTACATTTTGAGTGAAGTTAATCTGTGTCAAATTCAATTGAATGGGTATGATTTGGAACGGCACACACATCTTAATAAAAGGTCTAACAGCTGAAAATGCATATCAGAGCAAAAACCAAGCCCTGAGGTCAAAAGAACTGCCTGTAGAGCTCAGAAACAGGTTTGCGTCAAGCCACACATCTGGGGAAGAGTTCACAAAAAATTCTGCTGCATTGAAGGTTCACAGAATCATGTAGCCTTCCTTATCCATAATGGAAGACGTTTGAAACAACTAGGACTCTTCCTAGAGCTGGCCTCCTGGCTAAACTGAGCAACTGATGGAGAAGGGCCTTGTCTAGACTGGTGACCAAGAAGCTGATGGTCACTCTTGAGCTCCATAATCATATATGCAGATGGGAGAAACCTACAGAAGGACAAACATCACTGCAATACTCCACTGATCTGGGCTTTATGTCAGCGTGGCCAGACTCAATCTTCTACTCAGTGAAGACACACAAAAACCCACTTGGAAAAAAAGCACCTAAAGGACCCTCAGACTCTGAGAAACAAGATTCTCTGGCATGATGAACCTCAATTCTAAGCATCATGTTTAAAGGAAACCAGCTCTGCTCATCACCTGCAGAGTACCATCCCAAAAGTAAAGTGTGGCAGAAACAGCCTCATGCTGTGGGGCTGTTTTTCAGCGGCAGGGACTGAGGGACTCATCAGAGTAGAAGACAAGCTCAGTGCACCAAAATATAGAGATAGTCTTAATGAAAACCCAGTCCAGAGCATTCAGAACCTCAGACTGGGCAGAAGGTTTACCTTCCAACAGGACAATGACCCTAAGCACACAGCAAGAGTGGCTTATAGACAACTCTGTGAATGTCCTTGAGTGGCCCAGCCACAGCCTGGCCTTGAACCCAATCAAATATTTCTGGAGAAACCTGAAAATGTGCATCTGCCCCCATCCAACCCGACAGAGCTTGAGAGGTGAACAGGTGAGGTGAAGAATGGCAGATAATTGCCAAATGCTGATGAGCAAAGCTTGTCGGATCAAACAAAAAAGACTTGAGGCTATAAAGGTGCTTCAGCTAAGTACTGAGTTAAGGGTTTGAATACTTATGCATATATATATATATATATATATATATAGTACCCTATTTAAAAAAAAAACGTTTTAAACAAATATAAAACTGAAGGGGACATTTTTTCTCATGCTTTCAGAAGCTGTTGTTCAGAAAATCTCTCTCTGAATAAAAATTGAGATGTGGTAGATTTACATTGCTAGATGACTAAGGATTGTGGGTAATTATGAGGATCCTTGCTAGATTTAATCTGTGCTGCATGTGCTATGACTGGCCAAGCAAACTAGTCAAACTACCCCCTCACACACATACATGCACAGAAAGACAGAGACAGAGGTCATCGCAACTTGAACAAATGATATTCACCTCTCCACTGCAGAAAATGCCAATAACTTCAGAAATACTTTTAGACGATTCTTACAGAAGGACACAAGTGGGAATTTATGAAAGAATAAATAAATTGCTGGTGAGGTTTTGATTAATTGGCATGGTTAGCATGGCAAATCCCCCTAAAGATTCTGAGATTAGAATGCAAAGTGTCTAAAAGCTCATAAAAGCAGTGTTTTCCCTCAGGAAAGTGGTGGTATTGTTCATATTCAGTGCATTTTCTGAGAAAACAAGCATTTAATCACATTGTGTGGAATGAATGTGTAATATGCCCTGAGTGCGTATAGCATGCAAAATGACTTTGAATCTCCTCACCGCTTTAGCGCTGCACCCAGCAAACAGAACCACAGTGGATGCAGCAGTGTTTATAATCATATCTGCCTGTGTAATAATACCAAAATCAAATCAGAATATTCTTCATAAAATGAGGTCTGCTTAGATAGATTAGGATGGAGATGTCACGATTGATTGAGAAAGGTGAAATAATGCCGGCAGTGTACGAAAAATGTAGACAGCTGGCCAATATATCAGCGGATTTACACAAAAGGATTAAACGCTAGTGTAGAACACAATTGTATTATAGACTAATACATATTGTGTTCCCAGTTCTCAGTGTTAATTCTGAGAAACATATTTAACTTCAAAGAATTTTGATCTGGGGAAAGTAGAACAATGGGCCGACTGCTTATGTTACAGATTAAAACAGTATTTAGAACCTTATGCTGCGAGTTAAAATCGTTAATATTAAACAAATGCCTTGAAGTAATATCATTTATGAATAGATAGGAAGCAGCATTATTTGAAAGGAAATTACTGTTTTGCAAAAAAGAAAAAAAGTGCATTTGGCATTAATCAAGTAGTGGAGAGCAACACCTAATAAATATTCATTCTAGGTTTAGTTCAAATTGTTCTGTGAGAATGAGAGAAACAGCAGCTTCTCACTCAAAACTCTGTTTACGTTTTTGTTTAACATCCCCAAGTCACGTTTCTGATGGAAGTTTTCTAATTGCTTTAAAACCCCATCGAATACTTTGAGAATCAGTTTTGAAATATTTGACGCATTTCCTATGGAAAGAGTTAGTATAGTAGGCTTTAGTTTATCTCATAACCATGAGCCATAATTTGCTATTCACTGGTTAATTCTGGGGGAGGGACAAGCTCGATCTAGAAAGCATCTGATTGGACAGAAATCTGTACAGTGCAGAATGAGTCATCCATATTTTCCGTCAGTTTTCATGAAAGTGAAGTGATGTATATATTAAACGTGTAATCTCTAAAGCGAATTTTGTCAACATCTGCATTAAAAAACATGGTGTAGAAAGAGTTTTCACTCAGAAAATGCTAGTACATTTTTACAATTAATTACCAAAAATTACCATCAGTTAAGGAGTGCACTAGGATTGATGCCCTCAAAGCTAAACTCTTATTTTGATTTCATGGGGTCATTAAACTAGCATTAAAATCTAGAAATATTGATAACAGACACAACGGACAGAAACAGAGATAGATAGAATGGCAAAACGAAAAGCATAGAGCCAGAGATCCTAACACATTACCATCCTTAAACCGGCCCAGATGGCTCCTACACACAGTGATCTCTCTCCCTCTTGTCCTAAAATCAAATGTCTCATCCTTTTAATTCTCTTTTGTACCTGGGAATACCAAGTACAAGCTGTCAGAAATGTGCCAAAAACTTTGCTTTGCTTTTAGAAAACATTTTGCATCAGTAAAATGTTAAAAACAGACATTTACAGCTACTGTTTGGGCCCACTGCTTAAAATCAAACCTGGAAATAAAAAGAAAATGTCAAGAGGTTAGAGACAAAGCAAATTTGTGACAATGATATATTGCAAGCGAAACAGCTTGAAAGGAATAGTTCACCCAAAATTTAAAATTTGCTGAAAATTTGCTCACCCTCAGGCCATCCAAAATGTCATTTGTTTCTTCATCAGAACAGATTTGAAGAAATGTAGCATTACATCACTTGCTCATGAATGGATCCTCTGCAGTGAATGGGTGCCATCAGAATGAGAGTCCAAACAGCTGATAAAAATATCACAATAATTCACAAGTAATCCACATCACTCCAGTCTTTTAATTAACATCATGTGAAGTGAAAAGTGCATGCTTGTAAGAAACAAATTCATCATTAAGATGCTTATAACTCCAAACAGTTGCTTCTGGCTAAAATATGAGTTCTCTATCCAATACTTTCTCCAAGCTTGTCCCATCTGAATCAGGAGAGAAATATGCACAGACCAAGCACCGTTTACAAGCCAAAACAGTCTAAAATAGTTCTAAACAAATATGTTGATGGATTTTGATCAGAGAGGACAACAGGGGATAGACTTTTTAACTGGACGAAGTGTTATGGATTATGGACTAGTATTTTGGCCAGAAACTATGCTTTAAAAATTAAAACCTCTTAATAATAATCTTTTCGCTTCACAAGACAATAGTTGATTATCAGATTGATTACTTGTGAATTATTGTGATGTTTTGATCAGCTGTTTGAATTCTCATTCTGGCGGCACCCATTCACTAATCACTAATTCACTAACCCATATCCTAATCCTAATCTATTCTTGGTAGAATTATGTATACATCTATATTTAGTTAGTTTTAGGCTAAAACAAGAAGAAAATCTAATAATTTAAGATAAAATGTGTTGCACACAATGTTGCTTTTTAACAAATCGTATGCTTATACGCATTTAGAATAACGTAACAAATACATACGGTACAAGTAAAATACATTTTATGATAAAAAATATTACAATATCAAAATATATTAAAATAAATCATTTAGAATGAAGTTTACAATGAAGTACAGTGCCTTTTTGAGGATCTACAGATATTTTTAACTGGAAAACAAGACAATTAAGAAAAGGAAATTTACAGTGTGCTGTCAGGGACTTTACAGAGAAACCATTTGTAATTGCTCATAATTACCAGTAAACACTATCAGGAACAGTGAGATTGATGTCAGGGGCAGAAATGTGGACCTGGGGACCAAAGCGATCATTACTAGTCTCTTAAAAGTAAACCACAAAAACATTGGTCAAAACTGCTGTAAATGTATTCAAGAATTTACAGCCTTCATAGATGAAGAACAGCACAGTGTGCTGTGTATAAATAGCTCAGCCTTCACAATGAAAGTTTTGTTTCTATCTCTGAATCCCCACTAGCAGCACTGCATTCCATCATTCCATCGTCTCTTCATTCTGCCAAAACCCTCACAGCATTCATGACTGGCACAGATTTTTAACAGAGAGGGAGGGAGAAAGGGAGAGATGTACACTTGCCTCTAAGTGACCTTAGCATCCGTCAGAAAGATTCTTAAAGAATGGATGAGAACACTGACCTTGAGCTAGGGCCCCTGACAGCCGTGACGAATTTCAAGGACTTCAACACTTTTTAGGTGTTGCACTGTTGATCTGCCAACACTGTATGATTTAATCCAGTTTGAGCAGTGACACAAGCTGGCAGTGCAGTCCCAGATGCAGGGACAGATTTCAGAAACAGGCCAGACGATGCATGTAGCCAATCTGGATTACGATAAGAGACAGACAGAAGTGTCCCGCTCTGAATCTTGGAGTGTTGACTTC
>JAFVLL020008483.1:0-15112 GCA_021397915.2 Tor tambroides
GTGCTAGACACTGATTAATGTAACATAAAAATACTATAAATATTTATATATTTTGCTATTGTATTGTGGAGTGACACTTTCATAAACCTTTCTATCCATAGCACAACAGCAGTGATCAGCAATAATGATAAGCCTAATACTCACAATAAAAATAATAATATAGATCATAACACAATCTCGGAGGTAAGAAGTCCACCTGAAATGTTAGTTTTTTCATCCTGAAATGCGAGGCAAATGTTGGATCACAATAATTAGGAACCACAGTTTCCACAAATCCCTTCACTCGATTGGGATGTTTATTCTGGACGGCAAGGGCAGTGACTGTAACATCGAGTGTATTTTGCAGTATTAAACACGTATTTACACTCATTTCATCAGGCTCCGAAAATTCTTCAAAAAGAACACAAAGAATGGCCTTCACAGCTGCCATAGTTGCAACACTTGCGTCATCAGAACAGGGTGTTCAACGCACTACCGTTTCCGTTTAATAAACGTTTTGTTTTGCCGGGGCTGAACGCAGGCCTGTTGTTTTTATTTACAACACTGCGCATGAATACTTGACTCTGATTGGTCAGTAACGACGCTTTGGGTGTATCATTTTTTATTTATTTATTTTTGGTTAAATTTGTTAGCTACTTTCATTTTCTCGTAACTTTGAGAGATATTAGAGAGGGAGTCCCCAGTTAAGGCAGGAAAAAACATTGCTTTAAGTTATTTGTAATTATTTTCGCTAATCTATAGAAAAAGTCATCTTTTCTATGCAGAGTAATAGTAATATTCAGTTTTGTTGCTATAATGTAATGGACTACTTTTTTTGTAGCGGAAGCTTAAAGAATATTGCAGCTACTTTTATTTTTATTCGTAACTTGAGAGATATGCAGGAAAAACATGGTTATAAGAGTTTTAGGTTGTGGCAAAAAATTTTCACTAATAGTCCATAGGAAAAAATAAATAAAAATTATGTGAAGAAATAATATTTGAATTATTTTTGTTGCTACAAAAATGGACTGTTTTTGTAGCGGAAGCTTAATACTTAAAATGGACCCTAAACTGGATATTTCGCTGTTGCCCATAGCAACACAGCGCTACTTTTATTTTTATCATAACTTTTGAGAGATATTCAGGGAGTCCCCAGTTAAAGTAGAAAAAGCATCGAGTTTTAAGTTGTCGCCAAAATTTTCACTGGTATTCTATAGAAAAAGTAATCTTTTCTATGCAGAGTAATAGTAATATTTAATTTTGTTGCTATACTGTAATGGACTACTTTTTGTAGCGAAAGCTTAAAGATAATTGGTGCTACTTTTATTTTTCTCGTAACTTATGCAGGAAAAACATGGTTATAAGAGTTTTAGGTGGTCACCAAAAATTTTCACTAATAGTCTATACAAAAAGTAACTTTTCTATGCAGAAAAATTATATTTGAATTTTGTTGCTACGATCTAATTAACTATTTTTTGTAGTGGAAGGTTAAAGATCTTTAAAATGATCGCCAAACCGGATATTTCGTTGTTGTTCATAGCAGCGCTGGTGCTACTTTTTTGCCTTTTTTTTTTTTTTTTTTTTTTTTAAAATGGGAGTTCCTAGTTAAAACAGAAAAAAACATTGTTATACAGTTTTAAGTTGTCACCAAATTATTTTTGCTAATAGCCTATACAAAAAAAATAAATAAAAATTATGTGGAGAAATAAAAATATTTGAATTATTTTTGTTGCTACGATGTAAATTTTTCGTAGCAGAAGCTTAAGGATACTTAAAATGGACGCTAAACCAGATATTTTGCTATTGTCCATAGCAACTTAACAGCGCTACATTTATTTTTATCGTAACTTTTGAGAGATATTTAGAGAGGGAGTCCCCAGTTAAAGCAGAAAAAACATTGCTACAAGAGTTTTCGCCAAAAACGTTTGGTGATAGTGTATAGAAAAAGTAATCTATTCTTTGCAGACTAATAATAATATTTAAATTATTTTGTTGCTACTGTGTAATGGAATATTTTTTTTGTAGCGGAAGCCTAAAATTACTCTTACAAGTAATTTTTGATTCTTTACAAATGCATTTATTCATTGTATTTGTTTATGTAGAAAATAGGCTTCTAGTTTAGTGAGGCAAGTATAAATATTACATTTATACATTTCACAAACATTGGGCAAACAGAGCAAAAATTAGCTTTAACAGTTATGATGGAATATGGTAAAATATGGATACTGCATTAACAACTTATTGTTTTTGTTATATCACAAAGTTTTTATTGCCATAATGAAGAAATCTACTATCATTTTGTATCTGGGATGTTATCATATATATCAATACTAATTTAATCTTTTAAATAAACACCCATCTTGCTTGCATGTTGAACATGAGGAAATAAAATGTGTGTGTATATATATATATATATATATATATATATATACATGTGTGTGTGTGTGTATACATAGACATCATTTACAGTATGCCTGACTGTGTACAGAATTTAACCTCTTAAATTTGACATTTTCTTCCACAGTATTTTTGAGTTGCATGACTTTTTATCCATTGTTTTTAGGTCCCAGTTTACAGATACTGACATGGACTATGAGAGGCCTAATGTCGAGACCATTAAATGTGTGGTGGTGGGAGACAATGCTGTGGGCAAAACGCGTCTGATTTGTGCCCGCGCGTGTAATGCCACACTCACACAGTACCAGCTGCTGGCCACGCATGTGCCCACTGTCTGGGCCATTGACCAGTATAGAGTCTGTCAAGAGGTCTTGGTTTTTATCTTTCCACTCATGACACTTCAGAAGCATAAGATAAGTATTGAAACTCCAATCCAATTCCAACTAAATCCAAATCTCTTCTGGTTTTGAAGGTTCTGGAACGTTCCAGAGATGTTGTGGATGATGTGAGCGTGTCTCTTCGATTATGGGACACCTTTGGAGACCATCACAAAGACCGCCGCTTCGCTTATGGCAGGTCTGTTTGTGGACCACATCTTTCTTGAAAACGACTCTAGATGTTTTCTTGAATACTTTATCTTGTGTCTGGACACAAGGTCAGACGTGGTGGTCCTGTGCTTCTCCATCGCCAACCCCAATTCTCTGTTTCACGTGAAGACCATGTGGTACCCGGAGATCAAGCACTTCTGCCCTCGTGCCCCGGTCATTCTGGTGGGCTGCCAGTTAGACCTGCGTTATGCTGACCTGGAGGCTGTTAACAGGGCAAGGAGACCTCTTGCCAGGTGAATTGTCAAATTTTTGATCTATGATTTAAAGACCCATTGAAATGAATTTAATTTAATTGATATATGCATTTAAAATTTATAGTCTTTGTTTTCCTGGAAAACAGACCAAAATATTGATAAATCTTGCACGCACAGGTGGATACATTTTTTTGTTGTCGATAAAATAAAATGTTCATAAATAATGTCTTAAAATATATTTATATCATTAAAATCTATACATCACTGTTTAAAAGTTTGGGGTCAATACGATTTTTTGTATTGTGTTTTTAAAGAAGTCTCTTACATTCACTAAGGCTTATTTATTTAATTTAAAATACAGTAAAAACAGTGATATTCTGAAATTTTATTACAATTTAAAGTAGCTGTTTTCTATTTTAATATATTTTTAAATGCTATTTATTCCTGTGGATAAAATGCTCAGCAGCCATTAAATATTTTTTGGTAAATTAGGATTGATGAATATAAAGAACAACATTTATTTGACAAGTCATTCATTTTAAATGTCTTTCCTCTCATTTTTGATCAAATACTTTCCTAATCAAAATAATACTTTTTTAATAAAAAAAAAAAGAAAAAAATACTGCATAAAGAATAAAAAAAAAAAGATTAACTACATGTGCATTTTAAATATCACTTGTATATTAGTTTAAAAATATCAATAATATAAGTATAAATGTCTCTATATTAGTATCATCTGCTTCTGACTAGCAATAGCAAGTAAGTCTTGGTCCATCTGTATGTCTTTGGCTTGCTTTATTTCAGACTGATTCATTGGCTCTTCAGTGTAATTTGAACATCATTTATTGGACATTTTTCATTTATGCAAGACCAAGGGCCAGATTTACTAAACAGGGCAAATTAGCATTAAGAGTGCAATTCCATAAAAGCTCCGATAGCAGGGGAAAATTCTGTGTGTTATTTACTGACAATGCACACATTAAAGAACACAGACGCAGCCAGATCATTTCCATAATGTCCAGCGCAATCTACCAAGACCAACACAAATTAGCGCCTGCTTTAAGACATGCTTTTTTGGGGCGTTAAATAATGGCGCAAATACCAGTTTGACGATCGCAAACATTAGTAAATCACATTGCATGATTCATTTTAATACTCTCCTCCCATAAATTTTGCACCTGAAAGGGAAACTCCTACAAATGCATATTCAATAATGTCCACGCCTTTTCAGCGCTAATTCTTCACTGCGCATCTTTAGTAAATCCTAAAAGTACTATTTTAACGCCAAAAGACGGTTTGCGCTGGCACAAGCTGTTAGTAAATCTGGCCCCAAATATGTAACATGCACATCAAAGATATTGTAGTACATACTTTTTGTTGACATTTCTCCATGAACCAAACTTACAGACCCATCAAAGCAAACGAGATTCTTCCTCCTGAGAAGGGTCGTGAGGTGGCCAAGGAGTTGGGCGTGCCGTACTACGAGACCAGTGTGGTGGCTCAGTTTGGAGTGAAGGACGTGTTTGACAATGCTATCCGCGCTGCTCTCATCTCACGGCGCCACCTGCAGTTCTGGAAGTCTCACTTGCGGGATGTCCAAAGGCCTCTACTGCAGGCACCCTTCCTACCTCCCAAACCTCCTCCGCCTGTTATAGTCATCCCTCCGCCCCCTTCCACCACCGAGGAGCACCCAGGCCGGCTGCTGGAGGAGCCGCTGTGTGCTGATGTGGTTCTGGTCCTCCAGGAGAACCAGCGAGTCTTCGCTCATAAGGTCTACCTCGCCACGGCCTCCTCGAAATTCTATGACCTTTTCCTCCAGGATGTGAAGGCCGAGGCTGACTGTAAGCAACCCACTGGACGGGAGCCTCCCGCAAGAGCTGCCAGCTTTGACATGTGTGAGAGCAGCGATGAAGAAAGCAGGGTCAACCTCAGGGCCTGCATCAGTGACGGGACCCTGATCGGTGCAGACTCCGATGGGATCCTGGAGGGTGGATGTGGGGGGCGGCTTTTGTCTTCTTTGGGTCGGGCTTTCGTCAGCATCAGGAGAGAAACAGTCCAGGACCCCGTCACGTTCATCTCCCGACCGATAACAGTGGTGCACATGGACCCCTCGGTGCTGCTCGGGCCGTTTCGCGTAGTCATGCGTTACCTTTACACGGGACAGCTGGACGAACATGAGAAGGACCTGATGCACATCGCACACATCGCCGAGCTGCTGGAGGTGTTTGACTTGCGCATGATGGTCGCCAACATCCTCAACAATGAAGCCTTCATGAATCAGGAGATCACGAAGGCTTTCCACGTGCGACGGACCAATCGGGTGAAGGAATGCCTGGCTAAAGGAACTTTCTCAGGTCAAATTTCCTTTATCTTATGTCACAAAGATTCTAAAGTTTGGCCTTATAAAATCTGTTTAATTTTTTCCCAAATTCCATTTTTTTCCCTAAATTCTATTTTTCAGTTTTAATTTATCTGGAATCTGTTTTTTTTTCCTGTTTAAATTCGTCTAGACTCTGTTTTAATGGTTAAATTAAATTTTAGTAATCAAAAAGCATGCCTAATTAATTTAAGTCATGAAACTTATACAATTTAACAACATTTTATTAAAATGTATTAAAAATGTAACAGAAATGAAATTTTTAGGGCCCTGTGAAATGTTTAATTTTTTTCCCAAATTTGGTTATATTTTTCCCAAATTCAGTATTTTTTTTTCTGGATTCTGCTTTAATGGTTTACATTTTAACAAAAAATCATATGTAAACAATTCATAAAACTATAACAGTTTATTTAAAAATTACAATAATAGGGCACTATGACTTTATTTTTATTTTATCAGAAAATCTGTGCTTTTTTTCTGGATGTATGATTCAATATACATTTATTATAAAAATGGTGGTAATCACATGAAGGTGTGAAACATTAACAATTCATGTTTTCAAATGTAATCAGATGAAAGTTTAACAATTTCTTTAATTTTTTTGACAACTGAGATTGCAGATGTTTTGTAAACAAAACTGCGGCACATTCACACAGAGACATGCAAAAATTGCAGACTTCATTTTTAAATATTCTTTTTTTGTCATTAATATTCACAAGCCCCTTTCACACAGTAATACCAATGAATTGCCATAATTACCGGAACGACTTTACCGGTAAATACAAAAATGTGCTTTTCACACAGGCGACGACGTCTTTTTTCCAGTAAAGCACAATTCACCGTTTCATTATCTTCCGCCTCACGGAAATCTGTTTTGCTGCAATAAACACTTCTTTCTTTATACCCCAGATGTGGTGTTTAAACTGGATGATGGTACCGTTCAGGCCCATAAACCCCTGCTCATCTCCAGCTGTGATTGGATGGCAGCCATGTTTGGAGGGCCTTTTGTCGAGAGCTGTACTAAAGAGGTACAGCAATCATAAACATCACTGTGACAGAAAGATAAATCACTTGTATCATTTGATAAATTGTGTAATTCCACTTTTCTTTTTGTACTCTGCGAGATTTAAAACAATATGTGACCCTGGACGACAAAACCAGTCTTAAGTCGCTGGGGTATATTTGTAGCAATAGCCAAAAATACATTGCATGGGTGAAATTTATCAATTTTTCTTTTATGCCAAAAATCATTAGGATATTAAGTAAAGATCATGTTCCATGAAGAGATTTAGTAAATTTCTTACCGTAAATATATCAAAACTTCATTTTTGATCAGTAATATGCATTGCTAAGAACTTCATTTGGACATCTTTAAAGGTGATTTTCTCAGTATTTTGATTTCTTTGCACCCTCAGATTCCAGATTTTCAAATAGTTGTATCTCGGCCAAATATTGTCCTATCCTAACAAACCATACATCAATGGAAAACTCATTTATTCAGCTTTCAGATGACATAGAAATCTCAATTTTGAAAAATTTACACTTAAGACTGGTTTTGTGATCCAGGGTCACATATTGGAAAATGTGAGTTCGCCACATAATTGTGCCTAGACATGTTATTCAGAGACATCTTGGTGAGATTCTGCTGGCAGAGTCTTTCTGTGTCAATCCTCACTGATGGTCATCAAGCTTATATTTTTCACTACAGCGTAGTTTGGATATTGAATTGAGTGACAAAACGTTTACACATTTAGTAAAGGCAGAACCTTTCTTGAATGCCATGCGAATGAAGGGATAGTAAAAAGTGAACATTTTGTCATTATTTACTCACCCTCAAGACTTTTTCTTCTGTGAATGATTGATTTTCAGAAACACATCTTTGGTTTTCCACAGAAGAGAGAAGGTCACAGGTGTGGAACGATGGCAGAATGTGTTTTGGAGTGCACTGTTATTTTAAATGTCTGTTTTGTGTGGATCTTGTGCTAATTCAGTACTGCTCCATGTGTCTTAACTGTCATTTAGTCTTGATACAATCAGCTGTGGTTCTGTAAAACAAAAACTATAAAAGAAGGAAAATGCTTATGAATATTTCAATTTAAATATATTAGCAAAAATTATTTGTTTTGCTTAATAAATTTTTGATTTAAAACGCTTTCTGCTTTGGTTTTTATACACCGTGCAGTGCACAATTTATCCCTAAATCTATGTCTATCTATCTACATAAATGTGTGTATATATGGATATATAGTCAAGATATTCTTAGCAAAACGTTTAGTTCATCCGATCAGAACTCAAAATCCCAGGCGGACTCTTCATCAGGCGGCGGCTCATCTGTGTCCTCAGGGAAACAGTCGAAATTACTCGTGTCCAAAGGCCCGTCCACCTGCGGCAAACAAACCAAACTCATTCTCCTTGGATGAAAACGCAAGATAAAGCAAAGAAACTCATTCGCTCAAGACAGCAACAATCTAGAAATATCTCAGAGTACAATTATATCAGGATTTGTGAGGTCAACTAATATTTTTTTTACTTATCGGAGATGACTAATTCATTTCGAACATACGTATTTTTCATATTTCTGAAGGTCGTGTGACCGAAACGTTGTGTTAATAAATATTACTTCTTTGCAAGTTACGATAGTGTGCGGGAATTGCTTGTCTGTTACCGTAAATATATAAAATCAAAAATGAAGTTTAGTAATATGCATTGCTAAGAACTTCATTTGGACAACTTTAAAGGTGATTTTCTCAATATTTGGATTTTTTTGCACCTTCAGATTCCAGATTTTCAAATAGTTGTATCTCGGCCAAATATTGTCCGATCATAACAAACCATACATCAATGGAAAGCTTATTTATTCAGCTTTCAGATGATGTATAAATCTCAGTTTCGAAAAATCGACGCTTAAGACTGGTTTTGTGGTCCAGGGTCACATATTAAACTGATCTTTGTTTAGTGTCCAGATGTTAATATTAACCTCAAAGACATCTACTTTTGATTTGTGTTGTTTTTTTGCATTTGTGTACAGCTTTTGTCATGACTTGTTTTGTTTCTGCAGGTGTTGTTCCCAAATACGACCCGCAGTAGCATGCAGGCGGTGCTGGAATATCTCTACACGGGACGCTTCTGCTCCAGACCTGACCTGGACGCCATGGAGCTCATTATCTTGGCTAATCGCCTCTGCCTGCCTCACCTGGTCGCCCTCACAGGTCTGATGATTGAAGATCGTGTCAATAATGAATATAAAAACGAACAAGGATTAATTTATAACTGTTTTTTATAATGAAAAGTTTTCTGGGGTTTTATATTAAAATATGTGACCCTGGACCACAAAACCAGTCTTAAGTAGCACGATTATATTTGTAGCAATAGCCAACAATACATTGTATGGGTCAAAATTATCGATTTTTCTTTTATGTCAGAAATTATTAAGATATTAAATAATGATCCTGTTCCATGACGATATTTTGTAAATTTCCTACGGTAAATATATCAAAACTTAATTTTTGATTAGTAATATGCATTGCTAAGAACTTCATTTGGACAACTTTAAAGGCAGTTTTCTCAATATTTAGATTTTTTTGCATCCTCAGATTCCAGATTTTCAAATAGTTGTATCTCGGCCAAATATTGTCCGATTCTAACAAACCATACATCAATGGAAAGCTCATTTATTCAGCTTTCATATGATGCATGAATCTCAATTTTGAAAAAAATCAAAAAAAATTGTGGTCCAGGGTCAAATATATACACTGTTGTTCAAATATTTGGGGTCAGTAGGATTTTTAATAATGTTTTTGAAAATATCAATCAAAATATAAATCTTTTGTAACAATGTTAAATTCTTTATTGTCACTTTTGATCAGTTTAATGCATCCTTGTTGAATGAAAATATTAATTTCTTTAAAAAAATTAAATTTCTTATTTTTTAAATGTAAAAAATGTTTTAAAAAATTAAACAGTAGTGTAAATATTATGATTTTTTTAAGATACTGGATAAAAATGTGCAGTCACACCTTTTAATCAAATTAATACTGATCACCATTCAATTTCATTGAAAAAAGCAGCGTGAACATTGCGCTAAACCTCTCATTTTGTGTTGCACTGAAGAAAAATAAAGTCATAAGGGTTAATAAATGATTAGAGAATTGTAATTTTTGGGTGAACTAACCGTTTAATTGTGTTTTGCTGCAGAACTGCATACTGTGACTGTTCTGAAGGAGGCTTCCACCATGGGCACGGACATTGACGGAGATGTGCTGGTATATCTGGAGATGGCTCAGGTAAAACTGCAAGTGAAAACCCACACAAACTCCTTCTGCAGTAAATATAGCACATCTAATTTGAAGTACATAGGTTATTTAATGAAGTTTTCAAGTTATTTCCTTCATTGATTAACCCACCTGTTATGCAGCAAGAGCTGAGACAATGTTGTGCTGAGTAACAATCACAGGCATTTTAGATTCGTTGAGTTTACTAAACAAGAAACTGCATGAGGAAATAATAGGTTTCCTGCAAATGTTGCCCTGCGCCGGGATTTGGTCTGAAGTCAGGCATATTTTTGCAGCATTCCTGTGACAGTTCACATGGTTCTTTCTGTCATGCCTGACTGGTCAAGCTGAGTCACTTGTTTTACTAAAGACTCTCAGGAACGTTGAGCATTTTATGTCTGAGGAGCTCTCTGCCATAAAGTGTGATTCTGTAGACGACTCTGCTGATGTAATAATGAAATTAAATTGTATGATTTATGTGATGCATTCAACAGAGCTTGATTTCTATGGTTGAACTGTTATAGACTGACTGTGGAGAATGAGCTAACTCACCCTAATGTCATAACAAACCATTCAGTGGAACACAAACTGAGATCATTTAATTTGTACATCATGGCACAACTATTTTGGTTACAAGACAGGAAATTTGATATACAGTGCACAGCATAAATGAGTACACCCCCTCTAAAACTTAACAAATTCAGCAGTTACTCTTTACTTAGATGACATGTTAGGGTTCTTTGGAGATATAATGTTCCAGCAAGCCTGCTTGATCAATTCCCAAAGAAGAATGTCAAAATTATTCAGCAAAATAAGATTTTCTTATCAAAGTGATAAAATGTTATGTTGCAAAAATGAGTACACCATCCTGAAAGTTACTAAATAAAACAAACCAAAAAAAGTGTATAGGTTTAAGGCTATTTTTGATCAACAGGTAAGTATATTGAACCAAAACTTTTAAAGACAAGTAATTTCCTGACAATTAAAAGTGTTATAGCCCACTGAATCATACTCAGACTTAATGCTGGCAGCAGTGGAACCACTTTGGAGAGAACAGCCAGGTGACATTTCTTAGCATAAAAGAGGACAATGGTACAAGAGGAATACCAAATTATTGTTTTAAGTATGAAAATACAGCAGAAGTAGCACTGACATTCAAAAACAATGGACTTGTGACAAGGCTCCAGAAATAATCAGGTCTTCACTTTAAGTTTTCATTTAGTGATGAGTGAATTTTTGCTAGAAAAAGAGCAGGAGAAATAACATGCAAGTGTCTCAGAGCCGGCAAAAGCTATGAAAAGAGTGACACTTTATCTCACAGAGTATGACACAGCCTGCAGAAGTGACATGCATGGTTGTTGTCACCACTAGAATTACCTACTGTAGCCAAAGCAAAATAAACTCATTTAACCTCTTCCAAGGCCCATATTTACAAAATAGAGATTTCTGGGAATCCATACTCTGGTCTCAAGAGACCAAGTCAATCATTTCGGATCCAAAAGCATCCAAAATGTTCTGGTGTTGCTAGAGGAGGAGTACAGTGAGAAGTGTTTGGTACCCACAGAGACGTTCAGTGGTAGTAAAGCTCTTATATGGGGATGAATGAGTGTTGAAGGTGTGAGGGAGTTGTGCTTTATCAACGCTGTCATGAATTCACACACTACTGTGTGATGTAATACAAAAACTTGAAACAGAAGATGCTACCCTCCACTCATTCCCTGCATTATTGGGCATTTTTTTCAGCATGACAATGAAGATATTCATCCTCCCAAGCTGAAAATCCTTCAGTGGACATGTATTTCACTCAATCTTAACGCTCTTGAGCAGCTGTGGGGGATTCTGTAGAGACGAGCTGAGCAAAACTCCCCATTAAAGACCAGAACATTTAAGGAGGTCGTCCTCCAGGAGTTAAACAGGACAGATGTGAAAATTTGTCATGAACTTGTACACTCAGTGCCAAGAAAGGTCAGAGCAGTATACTTAAAGTTCTGGAGGACATACTAAGTACTAGAATATTATACATTTGCTGAATTAAATCTAGGGTGTACTCATTTCTGCAATTTCTTTCATTTAAAATATTGATACAGAAAACATTGGCATATATTTTGTTGTTTTTATTAAGTATATGTTTAATACATTTCAATTTTGCCATCTTTCCATGAATTATATTAGTGATCATTAAGAAAATACATCTTTTATATTTATTCAGAGGGGGTGTACTCATTTATGCTGTGCACTGTATCTATTACCATTCAAAAGACTGAAGTCAGTCATAGAAATGAATACTTTTATTCAGCAAGGTTGTATTAAATTGATCAGAAGTGGACAGTAAAGACATTTGTTACGAAAGATTTATATTTGAAATAAATACTGTTCTTCAAAAAATCTTGAAGAAAAGTGTATCACGGTTTCCACAAAAATATGAAGCAGCACAGTTGTTTTCAGCATTGATAATAATGAGAAATGTTTCTTGAGCAGTAAATCAGCATATTAGAATGATTTCTGAAGGATCATGTGACACTGAAGACTGGAGTAATGATGCTGAAAATTCAGCTTTGCATCACAAGAATAAATTACATTTTTAATATTTAAATCCAAAACAGTTCATTTAAATTGTAACAATATTTCACAATATCACTGCTTTACTGTATTTTTGCAAGCCTTGGTGAGCACAAGAGACTTGAAAAACGTTTATGAATCTTACCAACCCCGAACTTTTGAATGATAGTTTAAGTCTATATGTTTTTGAAACAACATGAGTGTGAGTAAATGATCATTTTTATTTTGTCATGTGGTTTCAGTTCCACTGCGCCTACCAGCTCACCGACTGGTGCCTTCACCACATCTGCACCAACTACAACAACGTCTGCCGCAAATTCCCCAGAGACATGAGGGCCAAATCAGCAGGTAGTACATCAAAAGATTTATAATTTTATTTTAGTAGTATTGAGATATCTTATGATTTAATATTTTAGTTTTCTTTTTTTTCTCAAATTTTTATGAATTTTCTTTTTTTTTGGGGTCATATTTATTAATTTTTGTTTTTCAAAATATATATATATTTTTAAGCTTCTTTCTGTCACTGAAAAAAACCAAAAAGGTAATTCTGACTTTATATCTCAAATTTCTGCCTTTTTTTCTCAGAAGTGCGTGATATAAATTCAAAATTGTAAGAAAATAGCCGAATTGTGAGCAGACTTTTTCCCTCAGGATTGGACCTTATAACTCGCAATTGTAAGATAATATCTCTCCATCTGAGAAAAGAAGACAGAATTGCGGGATTTAACCATGCAATTGCAAGAAAATCAGAATTGTGAGATATAACCTTGCAAGGGAAAAAAGTTTGTGTATGCAATTCTGACTTTATTTCTCGCAGTTGCGAGTTTATATCTCACAATTCTGAGAAAAGAGGTCAGAATTGCGGGATTTAAGCTTGCAATTGCGAGAAAATCTTAATTGCGAGATATAAACTTGCAAGACAAAAAATAGTATAACTCACTTTATAACTCACAATTGCAATATTCTTTGTCTTTATATCTTGCAATTCTGAGATTTTTTTTTTTTACTTTTTTTTTTATTCTGTGGCCGAAACAAGCTTCCATATTGTTTTTAATTAATTTTTATTTATTTCAGTACATCATGTTAAAAACTAGATTAAATTTAAATAACTATGTTTTTCAAATATCTTTTTTTCAGGCAACTTAAATGTTTAGTGTTTACGTTTTCTACAGTAACCCTGTTGGATGCATGTTCATTTGCATTTCAGAGAACCAAGAATACTTTGAGAAGCACCGCTGGCCTCCAGTCTGGTACCTGAAGGAGGACGACCACTACCAGAGAGCTCGGAAAGAGCGGGAAAAGGAGGACTACCTTTCCCAAAAACGCCAAAACAAGCGTAAATGGGTGCTGTGGAATCTTCCGCCCTCCCCTTCGAACCCCTCTTCATCTTCCTCATCCTCAGGCTCCTCTGCTATCATCTGAAGAGAAGAGGGTGAAGCCTTATAGATGGAGAAACTGTGAGGTGCAGCGAACACTCAGCTTTTTCCACAGCTCGTTATCTCATCAGTCGTGCTTAGAAGATTTTGGTGCTTGAAGTCCTGCACTCGGAAGTGTACAGGCATCACACAGGACTAGATGTAAAATGTTTACCAAATGTGACTGCAGTCATTCTGCCTTTTAGCAAAACAGGTAAGCATTTCATCTAAAACAATGAAGAAACTTAGGAGTGTTATAGTGGTTCTCGACAGATTTTGCTTCACAGCTCAGATTTTACTTTGAACATCAAATAGTGAGTCAAAAATTGTTAATCATAAAAAACCTCTTGAATTGATTGCTGTTGTAGTAGTATATTATTTATATACTATTATAGTATTTATTAACATTTTGAATAAGCTTTAATTTTGATATGTTCTGTTTCTTTTTTAATTTTAGTACATTTATGTGATTAATTTTTGACAATAGTAATATTGAAAATGTTGATATTTTATTTCTTTTTAAGATTTTACTTCTTTTTAGCTTCCATTTATTTTTTTAGTTTGGTTATAGTAATTTAGTACTACAATTTCCAACTTATTTCAGTTTAATTGTCAAGGTTTTTAATTTTTTTCATTTGATATTTATATTTTATTTTATTGCAGCTTCATTTGTTACCAAAAACAATTTTGAATAGTTTTAGATAACAATAACAACACTGAGATTTCTAATGAATTTAAAATATTAATAATTCAGATGTTTTGCTATGATAAATGCTTAATTAGTAAGTTCTTTTTCCCCCGAGCCACTAATTAAGAACTACTGATGTAAAACCATTTAGCCTCAAAGCAGAACTGTGGGAAAACTGAACAGTCACCCAAAGAACTAAACCTGTTTGTACAGATCGCTGTGCATTTTTAGCTAATAATATTTTTGATTTTTACCATTGTACCTACAATGGCTCTTTGTGATTCATCCCCTGGATCATATATCATATATATATATTCTCTGGATTATAACAGGCATGACAGTCAGGTGATCACTAGACTCTAGTGCTGAAATTATATGTGACCCTGGACCACAAAACCAGTCTTAGGTCGCTGGGGTATATTTGTAGCAATAGCCAAAAATACATTGTATGGGTCAAAATTATCCATTTTTCTTTTAAGCCAAAGTAAAGATCATGTTCCGTGAAGATATTTTGTAAATTTCTTACCGTAAATATATCAACTTCATTTTTGATCAGTAATATGCATTGCTAAGAACTTCATTTGGACATCTTTAAAGGTGATTTTCTCAGTATTTTGATTTCTT
>JAFVLL020008484.1:0-48901 GCA_021397915.2 Tor tambroides
CACAGTTTACTCCATTGGATTATACTGTAAAACAGACGCTAGCAGCTTCAAAAAAGATGCCAAGTGTGAACATAGACTTATTAAGTCTTTTATAATACCTCAAAGTGTAGAAAAGTTGCAAACATGATATTAATTTTGCTGTGTAGTGCAGGGGCGCCATGAGGATGCGGGGGTGCTATAGGGCCCGACGAGGGAGGAAGGGGAGGGGGGGGCACAGAGTGCGATTTCTACTGAGGGTGCTCCCCCTGTTTCTACTGAGAGGGAGAAATCCCTCCACCCCCCAGAATGCAGGGGCCCGAGTGAATATGCTGTTCAGGAGGCCCCTGCTGTAGTGATTAGAGGTGTAACGGTTTTCGGTAAAAAATTGAACCATACCGTTCTCCACCCACGGTTCGGCACCCATTTAAATATGACAATGCATCTAAAAAATAACAACACGTAAAACAGACAGAGTTCGGCTAATGTGTGTTTCTGTCGATGGATACGCATTCTGGCTTCCCAATACATTACAACAACAGCGATGAACAAACAAAACATGGACAAACCAGTCACTCTTTGTTTAATGTGAGTGCCATATGCTAGAATATGACCAGTCGTTTATACCGTCATCACCTGGGTGTTGATAGCACGCGTGTGCAGGTGAGACCTGAACAGCACACGGTGCTATCTGTGTTTAAACTAAACTCATTTTGTCAGTTTAAACATTTAAGATCAAGAAGACATTAATGAGAAATCGCACACACAGTGAGAAGATTTGTGTGTGCGCTCATCTGAAGTGCTTGAACCTGCGTCTCAGAATGTGTGCAAATATTCTTTTTCAGGTTTTGTGCTTGAATGGACAAATTCACACAAAAATGATGTCAAAATGCCCGTCTTGGTAAGCATCCTAACAGACATAGTCGGTTGAACATACAGTATCAGTGTACTGGATCCGTGGATTGCCTTAAAAGTGACAGCACTTTTTTTTAATGTTACTCAAACAACAAAAGACAAGGAAATAACTCTCTGTTCTTGATTGAATAGCTTTTGAAACTTCAATAAGGATTCATCTTTAATTTAGACAGTCAAATACGCAATGTTATTTTACATTTGATTACTTTTGTTCAATTTCTGTACCTAAAAACTGTTAGACTTACCTAAAAAAACTGAAAAGCACTGTTTATTTGTATCTTTGCTCTACTGTATTTACTTGTGCTGTTGCTTGTAGTTAGATTATTTGTTCTTATTTTCCTCATTTTTATTTGACAGTATACTCCTTTCTTCCCTAAACACAGCAATACTGAACCGTACCAAAACTTGACTCTAAAACCATGATACAAACCAAACCATGAGTAACTCGACCCAATACACCTCTAGTAATGATTATAACGGGAGTTTTTACAAAAATGAACTCAGATTAGACTGAAGTCATGGACCGCTTAGTGTTCTTTGCCCGCTTTCTTTATATCATTTATTCTCATTTTGAATATTCTTTTTGTTTTTCATGCTACTGAAATAATCAATGTACAGACTGGTTATTTTCTAATCTGTAAAATACAACAAAGTCATAAATGCTTCATATCTTGTTTTCTATAGCTAGAATATGACGTGCTTTTCCCCTCACAATAACCCCACCACCCCCCACCACCACCAAAAAAAAAAAAAACCCCTGCAGGTTAGGAGGGGGTTCAGGTTAGGAACTTAGCAGGTTCATTTGTTGCATTTTGATACTACTGCAAGCTTTCTTTATTAATTTATTTTGGCCCCTGTGTTATTCCGCATTTCTGTATTATTCTGTGTGGAATAACACAACTAAATAATCTCCATTGATGCTTCATAAAAGCTGCTAATTAAATCACTAGGCCAATTTCTCTACATAATGTGCATTTCAAAAGATATTGGACATTATATAACCCTGCACTCCTCTTAGAATAAACTGTACTGGTGAAAGCCAGGTACACTTGCAAAGAGTAAACAGACAAAAAGGGCAGTGACCGTGACTCCTACAGCAATTACACAGCCCCGCATGTTCCTTGGATCCGGGAGATACCACTAATATATCCAACATGTGACACAACCCTCGCAAACCAATATCAAGAGTCCAAGGTTCTGTTACACAATGAGTGCATAATGAAAGCACCAACCATATGTCATAACGTATGTACTTTGATGTCTTATATTACATATACACAGAAACATGCAGATTCTGAAAAGGTTCTGTTTGCAACCAAAAGGGTTGAATTTCATTGAATTTCATTTACTCTGAATGCAATGCAAAGCCTCTTTGAATTTACATGGGATAAAGACACAGAGACACAGAATGTGTATCTGTGTGTGTGTGTGTGTATTAAAGCACTTTGTGGTAGTGTGTAAAAGAGGTGACACCTTAACAAGACGTGAGACTCAGGCTAGAGATGACCCTCCAGTTGTCGTCCATAAACCCCCTAACTGGATAACAAGCTAAACAAACCAGTCTGCTGATTTGCTGGTTAAACATTCTGACATCTGTCTTCCCTCCATAGTTGCTTTCTGCTGAGGTCGACCTGTTGATGGGCAGGACAACTGTGAGATGACCTGTGGGAATGTTGTCCATACTCACTTTTACACGTCTTAATGCGTGTAATACTCCCTGTCCATATTCTTTACAGGCATTACTAGCCATGATGATTGAGAATCTGTCCAACAGTATTCTGCCCCCCGCTGTTCAAATTACGCTGGGGATGAAATTTCAGTTGCCGCTTTCATCCACTTTGATTCATTCATTCGCTATTCATCAAGTCTGTGATTTGACCTATTCCTTTAAACATTTGTTTGCTTTATACTGACCTTTTTCATGCATTCTTTCATTCTTTCTCATGCATGCATCACTTATAAGCACATCAAAATAACTTGACTAACAACTTTGGCCTTAAGTATTGTATTTATTAAATTGAATAAATTTAGGCTTTTAAAATATGGATCTCTGCTTTGATGTTTACATACTGTACAGCTGAGATTTAACTGGTAATTATAACCTTGGATATTTACATAAAAGCATAAGAATTTGCACCCTGAACAACCATTGCATTGTGACTAGGGAGTTAAGTAATGCAAACAGTTGAATATTTTCCCTTTGACTAAGGTTTTGGACTTGCAGCTGTCTATTTTGTCGGTATATTTCCGACTAACCACTTACTGAACACAGAGACCACAGTCATTAAAAACATCAACAGTGGAAAGTTTTGAAAACAGCAAAGAACAATGCTGAACAATCTGGTCTAGGGGCTGAACTTAATGAAACATTCAAGCACATGTACATGCAGACAAAGCTAAATACAGTCGGTGTTAACTTTTTTCACATAAAGGAAGTGTTTAGAGGAGTGTTCATCAGATGGGCCAAATAACCATGCATTACATTTTAAAGGTTTGAGGTTCGAAAAAGCAATATTAAGCAGCACAGCTGTTGTCAATAATAATAGGAAATGTTTGTTGAGCATCAAATCAGCATATAGAATGATTTCTGAAGGATCATGTGACACTGAAGACTGGAGTAATGGCTCATTCAGCTTTTCCATCACAGGAATAAATTACATTTTAAAATATATTAACATTTATTTTTATCAAATAAAATTCTGATCACAAGAACCTTCTTTCAAAAACATTTAAAAATCCTACCGACCTCAAAACCTTTGAACAGTAATTTAATATACTGTATGTGAAAAAAAGAGGGTCCTGGGAAACTCACCTGCATTCCTGATGTTGTGTGGATTTCTCCGAGTAATGCCAATTTTCAATTGAACAAATAGCAAGCCGACTCGGCGCTGTGAGCAGATATTCCACGTTCTGTATTTGTACAGCTGCAGACAGGAGGAAGAAATTAGGTTGGAGAAACTGGTTCTCTCACCATTGGCACCACTGGACACATATGGGCATTACTTGCAGGTGATACACTCTTTACTATACAAGGTGTCTGGTGTTCAGATGTGCCTTTCTGTACAATAAATCACTAAAAAAGCCTTTTATTAAATTAAATATGTTTAGTCAATTAAAAAGATAAAGTCAAGACATGCATGTAGCCTATTCTGACTAAATGTTTATATGAGAGCAGAAATGAACTTTGTGAAATCAAACAAACCTTTGCACAGCACCTCACTACATTGCCACTGCTGTCTCAAGGAAATCACAGCGTGTTTGTGTATTAGTCTGTGTGTATTTGTACTGCATGTGCCTGTGATGCCAGTCTGGCTCATGGCTGATGTTCAAAGGTTAAACTTCCTTAAGCCTCACTCATCTCCTTAATGTGCTGGTAATTATTGTCTCTGTGAGATTTTGGACACACACACACACACAGACACAGCCAACGGCAGTGAAAGCTTGTTCTATTTTAACTGCTAAATCGGATGTAATGAAGCAGATCACAGAGTTGCTTACTACTGTTTGACCGCCATGTACCCCGTATTACAACTTAGCTTGTCCTTAAGTGCGGTTTAAACATGACCAGATCCTGAAATGTAAGCCTGTGACAGAAATATCCATTGGGCTCCTCAGTGCATATACTGTAAAGCAATTCACAGTACTAGCCCAGCAACAGCTTGCTTCTGATTGTATTATTAAGTTGCTTTGGATACAAAGTCTGCTAAATAAATACACTGTATTTATGTAACACATTAATACAGATTTTTAAAATCATATTTATGGTAAAATTAAACATATTATTTACATATTAAAATACATGTGTGTGTTGAAATTGAAATTTACATTCAAATAAAAATACATAATAAATACATATGAGATTTTTTTAGCATTTGAGAATAAACAAATATATGAACAAAAATACTTTGTTTTCTAATAATTCCAAGGATGTTTATATATGTTTGTCAAAATCTGTTACTCACAGTAGTGATGGTGACCACACGCAGCTCTATGCAACAGTAGCAGTCAGTCATGCTGATTCATGGTAAACATTTCAAATCAATGATACATAAGCCTAATAAGTACAGAACACTGAATGCAAATTAGCACAGAGATTAGTATGTTAGCTATTTCGACCTGTTTTCTCACATTATACACACCCTCACACATATTTTGTGCCAAAGTTGACTTCCTGATTTAATTAGTGCTGTTGTGAAAAGGATGTCTATTGTTTTCTTTCGTGGTTGATATCTGAGGATTGTGGCGGTGAGTCAGAGAAAGGTTGTTGGGTTCACTTGTTCATGACCAGAGTGATATTTCTTAAATATATCATTCTAGACTGAGCCTAAAGAGAATGGATTAAGACGTGGCAGCAGTAGTACGATGGCAATCACTCAGCCGCTGAAGCACCACTTAGACTGAAAAGACTTCTGGGAAATGATTGTAGCTCTCATGGCTTATCAACGCACTGTTTTCATGGAAATCAGTTTCTTATTTTTATGGCTTGTTTTGATTAAAAATGGCTTGTTTTTAAGGCTGTTTATCTTTAAGTGGTAGTGTGCTAGACACAGTTCACAGTGTAGGAGAGTGGCACTATCGCAGGCGTCATTACCAATAAGCAGTTTTGTCCTCGCCACTTTATGAAACGTTTTGCGGCAGAAATGCAGATCCTCTGATTTACAGCTGAAATGTAGTTTTATTGAAATAAAGAGCTTAATTAGGGTGGATTATAGACACAAAACCTCTCGTACAAAAACTATACCGCTAGACCACTGATTTATAGCCTACTTTATTACAGTATAGTTGCTGCTCATGTACAGTACTAGTTTTCAAATTAAATGTTATATAATGATTTTTACAGATAATTATAATCGCTGGTGTTAATATTTAGCGTAACATATAATAATGTACTACTAAAGACCTGCTTTTTCATTTTATTTGCTTTTTCATAATAGTAGTTCCTCTTTTATTTGTTCACCTGGAGCTTTAATGAGGGGAGCACGCGTTCGTGAGGGAAGAGGGAAGTGCATGTGTGCGGAGTAAACAAGAGATACTATTAAAGTCGCTTATTTAAGAGTTACTTAATAAAATGTGTTTAAATTATACATAGTATACACAAACACTAGCCCGTTTGCGTGTTATCTTATTCGTGCATGAAGGATACTGCGACACCGCTACCTAGAGTTACACAATATTTATCAAATCTCTCACCTGTGATTAACTGTTGAATCAGGTATGTTGTCTTACAAACTTTGGATGATGTTCCCTCAAGATGTATTCAATTTTGGAGTGCTTCAAAAAAATATCATGACATGAAAAGTGACATGAAGTCTGTGATTTCTGCACCACTAGCGGCATTAAACGGAGTTGCAATTTGTTTGTTTGATTGGCCCAAGGAAACATGAGACTCTTATGTGAAACTTCTTTGAAAAGTCATTGTTTTTCAGTTCTGCTTGAAATTCCAATGAGTTGAAATTCTATGTTAAAGTCATTTGAAACAAAGTGACGTACTTGTGTTTTATAACAAAATAAAAACAAATACACAAAAAATATGAAGTTTTGATCAAAATGAGCATGCTCCTGTTAGTTGGACCCTCATCACCAAACTTGAAATCGTAAGTTCTTGCTGTTTATTAAGTAGTAGCTCATACTAAATTTACTAAAAGTTAACTTAAGTTCATCTTTTTTACATTTAATAGTTCAATTAACCTTTAAAATAGAGTTTGAAAATGGAAGTTGGATGTTTTACAGTGTATGCAAGAATTGGAATGGGCTTTTAAATTAAATCTGTTTAAGTAAGTGAGTGTGTGTGTGTGTGTGTGTGTGTGTGACTCATTGGTCAGTATCAGCTACTGTGGTGTGGACAGCAGACTCTTCCTCTCGCTTGTTACATCTTTCATCACTCCAACTCTGGTTTGGCAGAGCGAGAACCACTAATATGCTTCCATGTGGCACTGAAACCGAAAACCACAAGCAGATCTGGAAACCTCATGATAATGCTGACCAGCAAAGGGTTCATCTGGGTTAACATGGCAGTGCCAGCATTTGTGTGTTTTTGTGTGTGTGCAGTGATAACAGAAAACACATGTGTGAAAGGAACTTTAAAAGATAGTGTGTTTGTGGGTAGGGGACACTTGTGCATTTCTTGTGGAAAAACTAGATAAACTATTTTAAAGGCTGCTGTGTCAAGCTTGTTTGTGAACAAATCAATGTTCATGATCAAGATCACTCAGTCCCTAGGAAGACATTTGGTGCAGAATAATCACTACACTTCACCAGCATGATAACAGCATCATGTCTTGTTAAAATATTTTCTTATGTAATATATAATTATATATTTATAATGTGTAAATGTGTGAAGAAATAGTTAACCCAAAAATGAAAATTTGATGAAAATGTACTTACCCTCTGGCCATCCAAAATATATGAATTTGTTTCTTACATCTCTTGCTCACCAATGGATCCTCTGCAGTGAATGGGTGCCGTCAGAATAAAAGTTAAAACAGATAAAAACTTCACAATAATCCACATGACTCCAGTCAACATCTTGTGAAGTTAAAAGCTGTGTATTTGTAATAAACAAATTCATCAGTAAGTTGTTTTTAACTTCAAAAAAACTTTGTCTGAATCAGGAGATAAATATGCACTGATCAAGCACCATTTACAAGCAAAAACAGTTGTAAACTTTTGTAAACTTTTTCACTGGGTGAAGCATTATTATTTATGGTATTTTGGCCAGAAGCAACAGTTTAAAGTGAAAATGCCTTAATGATGGATTGGTTTCTAACAAGCATGCAACTCGTCGCTTCACAAGATGTTAATTGATGGACTGGAGTGGTGTGGATTACTTGTGGATTTTTTAAATGTTTTTAAGATGTTTGGACTCTCTTTCTGACAGCATCCATTCACTGCAGAAGGATCCATTGGTGAGCAAGTGATGTTATGCAAAATTTCACTAAATCTGTTCTGATAAAGAAACACATCTACACCTTGGATGGCTTGAGGTTGAGTACGTGTTCAGCCAATATTTTATTTTTGGGTGAACTATTCCCTTAATATTTACATTATGTTTATAAGTGATTTCAATTTGAACCTCATGCAGAAAATATGTGTTTCTGCAATAGAACTACATAGCATTTAGTGTAATTTCACTTGAAAATTTGTGACTGTGTGCAGCTGACATGCTCTTGTAAAGCTATTAAGGCTAAAGACTGTATTGTTGCATCTGCTGCTCAGCTTTGTGACCCACTGAATAATCTAACTTTGTGTTTTTGATTAATGTAAGACTTGCAAATAATAAAGAAAATATGTAGATAATTATTGGTTGGAATAGATGTTTTAGCTCTGTTTAGTGCTTTTATACATGGTAAATATGCATGAAGTTACTGGTATTCCCTTTGGTGAGTGTTGCGTAATATTGGTAGAACAAAATGTTCTCAAGAGTTGAGCCACCATCTCACCATCGACACCCTAGGAACTAAAATATTTTGTGATTTGTGTCAAATTGCAAATAAAAAAAGTCTACATATAGAACACATATTGAAGTAACTTAAAACCACAACAGCTGCTCAAACTTAACACAGAAGCTTGCTTGAGTTAATGCACATATTTATATATCTTTAGTATCTAGTCTTAGTGTTTCACACCGTAACTTAGATGTCACCTTGAAATTCTTTAGAGTTTGTGTGCGAATACTCCTGTTCGCTGAGGGAAGAGGCAGTAGGGGGAGACTTGAGACAGACAGGGACACTTGGCTGTGAGCGGCTCGCATACACACAGCTGTTTCTGTACTCTGCTGCATTCTGATTATCTTTCAAAGCGCCAGGAGAGAGAAAGATCAGGACTGAGCTTTGGCCCTAAAAAGAGCAATTAGCCCCTATTTTAAAACGCTTATGTGCTCACATGCACACAAATCTCAGTTTAATTGCTCTTTTGTTGAAGCGATTGTTCTTATTACTGGCTGTCACACCTGTTTTAAGCAGTTAGCTGTTTAAAAAAAAAACTTAAAACGAGCGTATCCAGAGTCAAAACTGCTTTCATTTGCATAGCATAATGTATTTAAGTTGATGCAGTCATAATAAATAATAAATTTCACTTGACTGAAACCAGTTCATTTATATTTTTAGGGTACATGTTCATTATTCAGATTTTATGTCAACATGTGTTTATTTATTTACAGACAGCTGCGATTTGTGCTGTGTCTACGCTTCAAAACAACGCTTATGTAACAGTGCCTGTTGCCCTCAAATCCCCCGATCTCCCCCCTTCCCGTCCCTCTGCTGGTGTAAGGTAACACGCATACCGCCAGCACGGCTATGCTGTCCTCCTCCTCCTCCTCCTCCAAAACGCTGAGTGAGTATGATGACGGCAGACTTAAGCTCAGATGGAGCCACAACATTGGATCAAATGTGGTTTATGGTTCCAAACGAATCAAGATTAGAATTTTTTTTTACTAATAACACATGCTTAAGATGTGGCCCATAGCTGATTTTAAGGTAATTTTGTTGGTTTGGTTTGTGCCATACACTGTGGCACAGCTGCTGTGACCTTGCTAGTCTTTACCGCATTGTTATTTATGACCTACTTTCTTAGTGTTTGTGTGTGTGCGGAACAATTATCAGTGTGTCAGTATCCATTCAGCCTGTTTGTCTATATCTAGATACCTGAAAGCTGATAGGTAATGTTTATTAAGCAAGAAATGACCTTACAGCATCAATAAACATAGACGATAACAGACACAATAGTGTCTTTTTCTGTGTATGTTTATCTGTGTTAGTTATTTAAATTTCAGCACACAATACATACATATATATAGATATATCAGTTTGTACAGTATAAAAAACATTAAAATAAAGTTTGACCAAAAATCTTAATGCCTACAAACTGGTTATTTGTGTATGTGTGTGTGTGCACATGTGTATGTGAGAAATACTGCCATAGTGAGAGAGATAGACCAGGACAGGGGGATAATTAATCTGATCATATTTAATGGCCATATTTAATCTGATCAGTGCAATTAGATTAAAATGAAGAAAGAATTTTTGCCTTGTCTCCCTTTGTATAAGAGCAAGGGTGAGTGTGTGTGAGGTTAGCAGGTGCTCTGAATATTTAGCTACTCTAAGATTTGTGGGTCAGTTTAACCATTGTTACATATTTATAAAATAATTTACTTTATGCTTTAAAAAAATTCCATCTCAAATTCTCGAATGGAAAGAGCAATATTTATAAAGCACCACAGTCCCATTGTGTTTACACTCCTTATAAGCTCAACCTATGAACGACTTATGGTTATCTCTGTGTATTAAGCTGAATTAAAGGAAAGCATTTTAACATTTAAGATCAGGTTTAACTGATATAAAGATGCATTAAACATAATAGCTATTTTCGGTCTTCCCATAAACACATGCTGACACAACTGAGTCTTTCTTCTCATGAAATCTTTAGTAAAGTTCTGATTTATGTATTAGCCTGCTGCCATGTTTTTTGGAGACATCACGCTACTGTTTAGCAAGGCCCTCATAATATTGGATGTACTGTGAAATGCTGTTCCCATGAGATCAGCAGCCTGTTGCTGCCTAGAATGATGCATGCATTCCCACCTATTCTGACACAGGATGCACAGTTGCTTGAAGGAGGCCTAGCTGTTAAAATGTGGATCGTGCTCAGATGTGATTTATTTATCACAATATCAAAGAGAGGGATTTGATCAGGACGGCATGTTATGTTCAAGAGATCAAAGGTACATGGACCACAGCCAGCCTCAAGTGGTGGGTGCTTGTGCAAAATTTGAAGCAAGGGCTGATTATGAACACCAAGCATGCTGTCAAAGGAGTTTTTGAAAGAATGAGGGGTGGCTGTTTAGCATGGTCTTATGTCAAGAAAAAGCCATGCATTGAAGAAGAGACCCAAGACATATCTAGTAATATCACTGAGACTTGCAGGTGAGCTCTTTTGATCTCATCCAACATGTAACCATCTAGCAATCACCTAGAACAACATAGAAACCATCTAGAAATGACTGAACACACAGAACAGTTTTTCGGAAGTCAAAAATCTCTTTATTTCAGTTACTATTAGCCTTTTGATTGCTCTCATTTTCTAGCTTTTTTAAAAATTGTGGACTGGACTTGTCTATGTCTGAAAGCATTATCCCAGAGTGTAGAAAGAACAAAAAGAGAGAACCTTGTATGGATAGTCATTAAAAAGTCATGTGTGGCTTTGTCTATGACTCATCTAATGCAGGTTACCAGCCTCGCTTAAGTTCACACAAGCATCCAGGGGGGCCCACATCACATAAAATCACACACGCATAAAGTGAGGCAAACCACCTTTGAATGCAGCTTCTCATTCTTTCGTTTAAGTGAAAGAGAAAAAAGAATACACGCAATTTTGTAACCACAACAGGAATATTCTGGAAAGGGTAACGGATATTTTGGTCAGACAGCAGAGGAGGGCGTCCCTTCTTCCGCATTCTTAGTGAGCTTTTTGTGCATATGGTTGCAATTCTCTCATTTGTGTTGGAAGCATTGTGATGCTCAGATTCACAGCAAGAGACTGGGTACAATGATGTGTTTTTGTGAGTGTATATTTCCAAGCGATATGTACAGGCACTCAAGAACTCACGCATTTTCTAAAATGCTCTTATTTGCTGGGACACTAACAAACTGACTATATTTAGAGTTATAAACATAAATGTGAATTATATTGTACTGGTAGATTATTTTGCATAGTATAGTAATGAGAAGTTCACCTCGCTCCATTATTTCCAGATAATAGTGGGATGTTGATACAGTTGGTACAATTATCCAAACTATTGGCAAGCAAATTTTATGCAAAGACAAGAGAGAATAATGATTTTGGCGAGCAGGTTTTGAGGGGCAAGCTGCGGCAGATTAGGAAAAGCCTTCAAATTTGAAACAGACTTGATGAACAAGTTCCTACAGGATTATGAGCATCTTGTGTGTTTTCACTGAACTCTTGGATTTAGGACTTTGCCAGCTCTTGTACTAACAGAGAGTAAGAGAAAGAAAGCCTTTACTATCAGTGATCACCTCGTCAATCTGTCGACTGATATTTTTGTTATTAACCAGGTGCTTCAGGCCTTAACTTTCAGAGAACAAACAAAGGAACTGTTGAAAGCTCATGCGGATGAACATAGCCTGCAGAGAGGAGAGTTGATGAATTGAAGATGGCATGCTTTCTCAGTAGGAAAAATCGAGAAGTAACCAAGCTAATGGCCTCAATGTCAAGGTTTTTCTAAAGAAAATAAATGGGACTGGAGAAAGTTTGGCACTACCTACCACATTGTTCTTATAAAGTTTCAACTCGTGACTGCATCTATATCTGTGTTGAAAACCTTCAAAGGCTTGTATGATACTTGATAGAATAAATCCCTATCTTATACCTTTATGACCGTACATCACAATAGAGAGGCCCTGTCTCTGACTTGCCCACGGCATCATATGAAGTATGCAAGCTGTTTTAAATATTTGCAGGTGCAGTATTCAAAACACTAAAGTCCCCATAAGGGTGGTGTTTGGGGGCAGAAGGGTTCTGTGGAGTGTTTGCAGATTTGGAACATCTATATGGCAAACTTGTTGGTGTGCCCAACATGCAGTATAAATAAGTGCTTATTCCAGAATTTTTGTTTTAAAAGACATCTTTTGCAGCTCACAATTCTTTACGTGTCTCTATAGGACACAAATTTTCATTTTTTTTACTCTATGGGACATATTGCACAAATTGCAAAATTGATTGTTGGCTGTTGACTCATAGTGCGTCTCATATGAGTATCAAGTGTTCATTTGCTGTTGTATTAGTAATGGCCTATTGACTTGAGTCTTTATCAGTGACCTTCGTCCTCCTTGTTTGTACTTTGTCTAGTTTTAAAATATGAAGCTCTCTGCTTACTCAGACATTTCTAGAATGAAGTGTATATATTTACTAAATGTGTTTTGGACACATTCACATTGGTGTAACGTGATGCACAACATAAATTACAAAAAAGATTTTTAGTTATTTGTAGATTAGTTATTTACACATGATTTTTATATGATGGATTGCTAAAATTTCCTTGTGGTGTAAGGTTATATTGACATATTTGTTTTCTTTCTCTCTGTAGGTAAAGCACTCTGTGACAGTGCGAATGGGGGAGATTATGGAGTACCATCCCCTGGTCCTGCCTTCAAGGAAGTCTGGCAAGTAAAAGTTTGGCCTAAAGGTCTGGGCCAAGCCAAGAACCTCGTTGGCATCTACCGCCTCTGCTTGACTGAAAAGACAGTCAACTTTGTCAAGCTGAACTCAGATGCAGCCGCTGTCGTGCTCCAACTGATGAATGTGAGGCGTTGTGGTCACTCTGAAAACTTCTTCTTCGTGGAGGTGGGTCGCTCTGCAGTAACTGGCCCTGGAGAGTTCTGGATGCAAGTGGAAGATTCTGTGGTAGCACAGAATATGCATGAGACTCTGCTGGAAGCCATGAAGGCCCTGAGTGAGGAGTTTCGCCAGCGTAGCAAGTCTCAGTCAGCCGCTGGAGCGGGAGGTGGCACCACTGCATCAAATCCTATTAGTGTTCCCTCTCGACGGCATCACCCCAATCCTCCACCCAGTCAGGTTGGATTCACGAGACGCCCACGGACCGAACCTCCAGGGATTACGGGAGGATGTAATAGCACTTCTCCAACCTCTCGCCACAGCTTTCCCCGAACTCGAACCTCCAGTGATGGTGGAAAAATTGATGATGGAGGTGGTGCAACAACTGGAGGGACTGTATCATGCTCAAGTCCCACGACTAATGGGTCATGTTCCAATACCCCAATACTGAGATCAACATCTGTTCGCGCTCCAACCCCTGTCAAAGCACAGCATGCGCTAATGAGATCCACCTCAACCCCTGCTCCTTCAGCTGCACCAAGCCTCCCTACTGGCTCAGGACATGGATCTGAGTTTTGTGCAGTAGGAACAGGGACAAGCAGCAGTGCTGGGGGTGGTAATGGTAACATGTACAGTCGAATACCTCTCCTACAGCCCTCTGTCTCTGGTTCTCTTAGCGACTACGGTTCCTCAGATGAATACGGCTCCAGCCCAGGAGAGCATTCTCTGCCCACCCCAACAATGCAGGCAGGATCTGCAGGCAGCTCAGGTGGGCATTCTGTTGGGGATGAAGCATCCAACTACATCCTGATGAGTCAGAAAGGAGTATCCAAACCTCAGCCAGGCCAAAATGCATTGCCACAAACCAGGAGAGTTCTAAGGCGTTCCTCTAGCAGAGAATGTGAAGCGGAGCGCAGGATAATGAGCAAGCGGGCCTCCCTGCCACCCATGGCCTTGGAGAGACTCACACCACACCGTCGAGCTGGGGAGGAAGCTGTTGAAGAAGACGACTATGCAATTATGACTCATACCACCAGCCGAGAATCCTTTGGATCAAGACAGGATTCTGGAATGTCAGCAAGCACAACAGGATACTTGGAGGTAGCTGCAGAACTTAAAGGTGATGCTGGTAGTGGTGAATCGGGTCTCCCTGATGTCATCGGAGGAGCCAATGGAGCAGTGGATAATGGCTACATGTCCATGTTGCCAGGAGTTACAGCTCCCCCAGTATCCCTTTCTCATTCCCTCTCAGTAACCGTTTCAGATCCAGACTCAAAATCTGCTGACGACTATATGGCCATGACCCCCAATAATAGCATTTCACCCCCACGGCAGATCCGTCCATCACCTTCTGGCACAGATGGCTACATGATGATGTCTCCCAATAGTAGCTGTTCACCAGACCAGCGAGGGGTCCCTGCTGCCTGGGTTGGCAGCAGCAGCGCTGACAGCCGAACTGGCAGCGACTACATGAATATGTCACCTATCAGCGCTCGCTCTGCCAATAGTACCCCGCCACCAGCTGAGCCCCACACTCCATCTGACCAGCATTCTCAGCGGTCTCCACCTAAGATGGTATATTCTTACTATTCTCTTCCCCGCTCCTACAAACACAATACTTCAACACACTTTGAGGAAGGGCCAGGAAGAGCGAAGCATTTGGTTAATGGTGGTCAAGGTTTGGGTGGAGGTAGGGGGCTTGATAATAGCAAGTCCAAGCATCAGGAACCCCCCGTTGGCCGACATCTGTCCCTTTCATCGTCCTCATACTCCTCCAGTTCTGCTAGCAGCGAGAGCCTAGGTGAAGGTGAAGAAAAGGCCATCAAAGTGGCAGGAGGAGCAGCAGCGGGTACTCCTGCAAAAGATGCTGAGCAAGGATCCTTGCAACAAAGGCAAGGGTCTGGAAGGGTAAAGCAAGGACATCCTGGTCAGAGGGGCAGGCCCCTTAGCCTGTTTGTGGATGTCTCTAAAGCCAACACTTTACCCAGAGTCCGTGAGACACCCCTTCCTCCTGAGCCTAAGAGCCCTGGGGAGTATGTCAGTATTGAGTTCAAGGGTGAGAGGAGCCTAAAGGCAGGAGGTAATGGAACAAGAGGGTTTCGGCAAGATGCTTCTCTTCCACCCAGTACCCACCGCAACTTACCCAGGCCTACCTCTTGTGTCGCTGGGTTCTTGCCTTTCTCGCATAGCTCCTCCACCACCATCCCTCCATCAGCTGCCTCGGAGTATGTCAATATGGAGCTAGGCGTTTCCCCATCCCCCTCGCCAATCTCCCTCACGTCACTAGGATTTCCCCCATTCCCCACCCCTCCTGTCACGCCTGCAGCAGCCCCTAAAGCTCATGATGAGCACAGATCAACAGTTCTAAATGATGATGATGCAGAGAGTGAGATGGGACATAGAAAAGGCAGGCAGGTATCAGAACCACAGCCAGGAGACTCACCCACAGCCTGTGGTGACTACACGAAGATGGCCTTTAGCCTGAACTCAGGCAGCACGTTAAGTTCTACATCACCAAAAGCCTCTTTGCCAGACCAGCCTGAGTCAGTAGTTCCAGCCCTAGGTTTGGGACTAGGACTAGACTTTCCACTTGCCAAAGTCCCAAACCCAGATCATGGGGCTAAAGTAGTCCGAGCGGATCCTCAAGGTCGTCGACGCCACTGCTCTGAAACGTTCCAAGCTCCTTCCTCACTTCTTTCTTGCTCTGCAACACCATCTTCCTCTGCATTCCCTGATCACACCCAAGTGGCCCGTCGGCTTGGTTTTGAGGGTATGATTTGGGGGAACATTGGCTCAGCAGACATCTCATCTCAGTACATGAACCCTGGACTACCCAGTCTAAATGTTTCACAGACTTCCTCCATGGAACAGGGCCTCAATTACATAGACTTAGACCTGGTCAACAAGGAAAGCTCCCATACTGCCACAGATGGGCAAGCAGCTGTCCACACACCTGTTGCCCGTATCTTTTCCTCTGTGCTGGGTGGAGGAGCAGCAGGGGGTTCTGTAGGAACTGGAAGTTCAGGCAGTAGTGCTTCAAACCTCAACATGTATGCTAGCATTGACTTCTACAAGTCAGAGGAGCTGCGGACACACCAAGGTAGCAGCAGCAGCAGCAAAGATGGTACAGGTAAGATAAGCTCGAATCTCAAAATGAGTTTAGTCTCAAAAGTATGAAATCCTGAATCTCACATGCAGTATAAGGTTTAGTATAAGGTATAACCTTATAGGTTTATTCATAGCTTCAGCAAACTGAACAGACTCGTCATACAATTGATGCATAAGTTTGCATACTTCTTTTGCCTCTTTATAAATCACTTGCAGAAGAAATAGCAATCTTATTTTTTATTTAGTATTGCTCTTCAGAAATTTTTCATAGGATATTTCCCACAAGACAAACGAAATTGAATGCAGTGCAAGTTGCTGTGGATAAAGGCGTCTTCCAAATGCATAAAATGTAAAAAGTAAATGTACACACCATAATAGAAATCAATTTAAATGTAAACTTTTTAAAAGGATCATTTGTGCAAGATCAGTTATTTTGTCATCTCGTGGAATATCAATATAAATGATGTGAAATGGCTTGAACACTGAGGACTGTAATCAATAAAGAAGTGAATTTTTATGATCTCTCTTATTTTTAATAAATGAAAAACATCTTGCAGATTCTGCAAGGAGTATGCAAATTTATATGTGTAACTGTAATATATTAGCACCCCATTAACACACCTATTACAGTGACAGATTCATGTGTCTGGTTTCCTGTGTGGCTGTATTTACACTGTTTTTATCTCAGCTTTAATTCCACTTTAGTCAATAACAGGTTGTGATGATACACTGGAAACAGTACAGCCTGTTCCATAACAAAACTTTATGAGGCCATGGTTCACTTTTGTTCTTTATTCATATCCACCTGGTGCCGCTGGGTACAGGAGCCACCTGTCTGCCAGGCACTAAAATGCCAACAATACTGATCAGAGAGCCATGGAAAGTTCCCTTTCGCAAATCTCATAACCATTGGTTTTGTCTGCCGCCTCTGTCATTCCTTGGGCTCCTAAATTTGATTTACCATTTTAAATGTATTTTAGAAATTTCCAGTGTTTATCTTTGTGCTGAAACATTAAAGTGTCCTCGATAGTTATGTATATAGAAGGGTTACAATGACAGGGTATATGACTAAATACAGTCTTTTCATTCTGTCTGAGTTACCGTCTTTTTGAGTTCCCTCTGTGTGCCTTAAATGCACGTATGGGTTTGTGGCTAGATTGGGGTTTGCCATTCACTGACAGGATGTTTGCATAAATTGTCTTTTTGTACAAATAGTGACAGAGCAGGCTAACCGCATATGTCTGAAGCTTTGTGTTCAGTTTATGTTATGCAAGAAAACAGTGACTCTTGTGGAATAAGAAAAAGCTTGCAATAGTTGTTGTTTGTAGAAATCTCTGATCTGACTATCGCACTTTTATTTTCTTGCTAAAATTTGGTGCTTGATCTTAAATCAAATGATAAGATTATCACAGAATGTAGAGTTGGATTGAAAACTAAGGAGTGAAGAGAGAAAGATGCAGGCTTATTTTTGCAGCAGTGAGTGAGTTTTTTGCAGTTAGTGGACAGCATGGCATCGGCGAGCTGGGGGGGAATGCGGCGAGCTGGCTGTGAATGTTGAGAAGGGGCCAACGCTGCGCTTGTCCAACGTGGTCACAACCGCAACTCCCCCTTTTCTGCATGTAATAAATGATCCTTTTGTTCATGGCTTACCTCCCTGGCTGCCGTGTATGTATGTGTGTGTGTGTGTGTGTGTGTGTGTGTTTGTGTGCCTGTGCCCTTGCGTGTGTGTTTCAGCTCCAGTAGGCTTGAACTCATCGCTCCCTTGCTCAGTTTTTTTCCCTTGCGTTTTAATAAAACGTTTCTGTCTGAATAGCGTAAGAGAGCACAGACAAAAATAGATTTTTGGGAGAGAATGTAGAATGGGAAGCCCCCCCCCCCTTCTCCTTAAATCTGAGAAAGGATTAAAGCAATTGAGAGGAGGAGGGAGAGATAGTACAAGGGTGAGAAAGAGATGGCACAGTGGGAGTGAAAGAGAGAAAGTGAGAGACAGACAGTGTGTGAATGGCAGATGGAAAAAAGATGGGAAGAGGGAAAGATAGTGAGAGACAGACGAGAGAAACTCAGAGTTGGATTGGGTTTTCATGTTTGGTGAGAGTTGAGGAAATCGTATGAACATTTCAGGGTTCATTTGTTTGGGTTTTCAGTGCTTTTGGGGAACAATGATGAAAGCAGTTTCCCTGGCTGAACTGGCCACATCCAAACTCCCACTAGGAGTCAAGGGAAGGAAAATAGAGAATGAGATGAATTAGAGGTTTCGATATGGAGGGAAAGTGGTTGGAGAGAAAGTTGAAGGTGAAAGGAATGGCAGGAGAATGTCTGAGAACTATAATATCTCTGAGTTGGGATGGTATATACAAGAGTCTTTTTCTTGTATGTGCATGAGAGGGAACGTAACCTCCTATCAGCAAGGTAGCCGCTTAATATATGCAGCTTAAAGTCTCTCAAACACACCTACATAACCCGTATACACAGAGACTGTTTGAAGTTCTGGCAGGACTTTGTTTCTTGCTGTGTGGTAGTGCCACGTGTATCTCAGTCTGGCGTAGAGAGCAGTGGATTTAGACCAGCGCAGCTTCTGGCTCTGAGGGAGGTGAATTCCTCTACTGTGCCAGTTTGTTAACAAGAGAGAGTGAGAAAGATCATTCATCCATATTATAACCACAAAACAACATTTACCTAAATGGAGAGTTACGGGTGAAATGAAGCTGATGTAAATTTGAATCTCTTAATCCCCCACACAAATACCCATAGCCACATAATACAACACAGAGACACTTCAACAGTTTTGTAACGGTCCCCTGCACTGATATCATTGGGTAATAATGGCTTTTTTTACTACTCATGGGGGTTTTGCTTAACTGGATCATAGTTTATATTTCCACCACAGTCTGCACACATTTGCACACATTCGGACACATCCATTTATTCAAAGAATGTCATCCTTTGTGTACTCTTGCGCCCTAAAACCTATTCATACTTGTAAATGCTACTCTTGGACTTAATTTATGCTTTGCATTGACAAAGTGCATGCACACCTAACCACATCTGGCTGCACTGATTTTGAGAGGCATGGATATTTAAAGCAATTTTTTTTGGTTTAGTATGAGTTAAAATATATAAACAGCTACTGTGGTATAATGTTGATTAACACAAACTATTTTCAATCTGTCCTTCATTATTAATTTCTTTATTCATGCAATGCAAAAAAAAAAAAAAAAAGTTGTAACCACAAAACATAAACAATGCATATTAACACTTTTTTATTGTGAAGAAAAAATTTCTTTGTGAAGCTATTTCCAACACGCAACAACATCCAATATTGTAATTCCTATAATCTTAAAATAACTTTATTACCCAAAAATATGCCATCTTCATTCTAACAGAAGAATTAATGCAAGTGCATATATAAAATTATAAGCTTCACATTTCTGCTTTTAAATCATTTTAAATTGGCCCTGTTAACATCCATATACCTAACTGTAAGTTTTTTTGTTTTTTTTTTTGTTGGAAAGAGGTGTACTGCTTAATATTTATGTGGAAACTGTCAGTATTCTGTGATGAAGAGCAAGTTTAGTAGCAGCGTATATTTAAAACAGAATTTTTATGTAACATTTTAAAAACCTTTACTGTCATTTTAGATCAGTTTAATGCATCCTTCCTGAATAAAAGTATTAATTTCTTTTTAAAAAGTCTTACTGGTCCCATACGTTTGAAGGATAGTATATATATTTTCAGCATAATGCCACTAATGCTGTCAATTTATCTTAACTTCTGTTGAACTCGTAATAATCCTTCAAATAACCTAAAAATCCAACTTTCACCAACACTGATTCTTAAAACTACTACACACCAGACACTGATCCAGAAATCTTTTTTTTTTTCCCTCTCAGTTCTGCATTGGAAACTGTCAGTGATACTTCAGCTCAATGTATAAATCCACAGAATGGCCAAACACAGCTGTGTTTTGAATCTTACAACTGACTATCTCAATATCACTGTCAACATTTTCCAAGTTTATTTATAGCATCCCTTTCAGATGAACTGTGTACCTACATATATCTTATAATCTCATCTATAATGATTAGTTCATTATTACAGATAGCTGTCATAAAATTGAGTCAGTAAATTCTGAGTCAGAGCTCCAGAAGCCTAGTAGTCCTGAAGGACCAAATCTGGTTGTAGCCGCTTTGGTAGCGGTCAGCCAGAAAGCAAACGCGAGAGATGGAAAGTGTGGGTATACATGAGAGAAAGAGAGATGGAAAGCAAGATACAGCGAGAGACGGAGAGGGATTAAAATTGACAGTAGGTAATCTGTGGTTATTTATGCACGTCCATGGGGCGGAGTAACGTATGGTCCTTTAGGATTCCATGTCCCAACAAGCCCTGTGGAGCTGGACAGTGGACAAGCGAATGCGCCAGCAGATCTTCTTGAACACGCAGTTCCGAGTAGGATTATATGCTTCTCAGACAGCTGTAAATGTGTGTGCACTGCCTTGACGCAAAAGCTGTCGTGCTTCGGAAAGAGGAATTTTGTATTTTATATTAGTGTGTCCTGCAGGACTGTGATTTAACTGAAGTCTGGTGCCCTAGGTTTATAGTTAGTCTGATTAATTTTAGCTAAAACGTACTATATTTTGTAGCTATAGTTGTTAAGTAGCACTGGTCCAGGAGGGCAGAAAGTAGGACAGGCTTGGTAAGGTAATATTGGATGCCCTTGTAGAACAGATGTAGGAGCAGAGAGACGAACAAAGGTGACTGTTTCTGTAGAAAAGCCCACACCTGCGCTCTATGGCTGCTCTTTTCCTCAGGCCTGTTCTGATATCAGTGCCTGTAGCCTGAGAAAATATGGGTTAGTTAGTTGTGCATTTGAATACTTTGAATAGCAAAGTGAATGGGAATTTGAGTGTTGATGTAGGCTGTAGAATTGCTTGTGTAACAACTTTTAGAACTTGAGGTGCTATGAGTATTTTTTAATATTAAAAAAAGTTTTCCAATCCTGGCTGTATATGCAGGGACAACCATAAATAAGTATTTGTTGGTAGGCTTCTCTAAAAAGTGCAAACACTGTGGCTCTGTGGTGCTATCAAAACATTGGCTCTGTTTGCAATGGAACACTGCCATACTGCATATGCCATAATATAGGGCTACATTCTATGGTCTACTATTTAAAAATAGTGTGAAACAACACATTATTAAAAAAAGAAATAAAGAAAATATGCTATATTGTCCTTATTATGTTAATTGCAGCAAGTAGCATCCAGTTATCTTGGAAATAGATGCAGTCAGTTTAATTTTGTGGAGAAGAAAAAAGGATTGTTCACCAAAAAAAATGAGAATTCTGTCATCATTTGCTCACCCTCATGTTGTTCCAAAACTGCAAGACCTTCTTTCTTCTGTGTTACACAAAAGGAGATGTTAGACAGAATGTTAGAGTCTGACAGCCTCAGTCAGCATTCACTCTCATCTTTTTTTCATACAGTGAAAACTAATGATGACTGAGGCTGTCATTCTGCCTAACATCGTTTTTGTGTTCAGAAGAAAAGAAAGGCATAGGGGTGAGGGTGGGTAAATGAAGACAGAACTTTAGGGTTTTTCAATCCCTATGTTTTCAAAACCTTTTTGATTATACACTACCACCCCAATGTTGTTTTGTTTTGTTTTTGAAGCTATGAATACTTTTATTCAGCAAGGATGCATTAATTTGATCAGAAATGACAGTACAAAAATGACATTTATTTTATTAAGTTACAGTGTAGATCTTTTAATAAAAGAATTTTGAAAATAAAAAAATATCATGGTTTCCACAAAAATGTTAAGCATTGCAACTGTTCTCAGCATTGATATTTTAAGTTTCTTAACTGGAAAATCAGCATAATAAAAAGATTTCTCAAGGATCATGTGACACTAAAGACTGGAGTAATGATGCTGAAAATTTAGCCATGCCATCAATGACATTTTAAAATATATTAACATAAAAATTTTAAAGGGTAAGTTTTCACAATATTATTGTTTTTACTGTATTTTTGATCAAATAAGTGTAGCCTTGATGAGAATAAGACACTATATTTTGTTTGTTACTACTGTACTACTACAGAAATGACACACTTAAGATTTAAATACTGAATTAATTTATGCATGTGAGTGAAGTGAAAGGGCTCAGCAATCCTAATTCAAAAGACTAAAGCTTCAAATCTCCTTACAGTCCAGGTAACTGTGTGAGTGTGTGTATGCGCGCACGTGTGTGTGTTTCTGTATATCTGGTGGCTGCTTGTCCAGCTCTATGAATGGAGCTGTTATGTTTGGGTTTTAGATTAGAGACTGAACGTTCTTACGAAGGTTTCAGATTTAAGAACAGTTGACGTGCCTTACAAAACCTACAACGCTATCCTTCATCAGTCCATAGACCATCACTCAGGTGCATGTGTGTAATATTATTTCCTATTTGCTGCTAACCTGGGCAGTTGTGCTTTGTGGGCAGTCGTGGCCTAATAGATAGAGCGTTGGACTTATAACCCGAAGGTCGTGGGTTCGAGTCTCAGGTCTGGCAGGGATTGTAGGTGGGGGGAGTGAATAACCAGCACTCTCTTCACTCTCAATACCACGACTGAGGTGAGACCCTTGAGCAAGGCACTGAACCCCCAACTGCTCCCCGGGCGCCGCAGCATTGGCTGCCCACTGCTCTGGGTGTATGTTCACTACTGTGTGTGTGCACTTGGATGGGTTAAATGCAGAGGACAAATTCTGAGTATGGGTCAACATACTTGGCCACACACCACTTCCCTTTCCCCTAACCTACTTTTGCACACACATGCTCTTATGTACACAAAAGTTGCTGCCTTCTTAATAATAATAATAATGAAATATCTAAAATTATGTATATATTTCTTTTTTAGTGTTTTGTTAATTCCAGTGATGTGGTTATGTAATGTTTGTCTGTGTAGTATTGCATCTATGCTCAGACAGTGATTACGTCAAAGTCGCTACATCTGTCAGTAATACTGATCCCGCTCCACCTGCAGCTATACCCACAATCCTTAGAGACTAGGTGTTACGGCCCGCCTCCACCCGCACCACCCCACACGGCTGCTTTGTGCCTCCGTCCTGCTTAACTCAGCAGAAGTGATTGTGGAGCTGCAGTTTTTTAGCAGAATAAAACGAACAGGGTAGAATTTAAACCCGCACACACAGATTGTGCAAAGTGTGTGTCTGGGTGCGTGCCCAGCAGTAAATGTATTATACAAGTGCCCAGCTGTGAGTTTATTGCACGGTTAGTATGTGTGTGTGAGAGTAGCATCAGTCAGAGCCCAGGGCTACTGTCTTTTGACGCTTAATCTCCCATTGACTGCGCAGAGAGAGAGGAAATGGGAGGATTTTAGTGCGTAAAGGATGAATAGACAACTCAGTCCCCATTTTAAGCAGAGCAAGGGAAAGGGAAACAGAGTGAGATTTAGGCCTAAAACATATGTATGCAAGGATGTGATTGCAAAGGCTTCTACATATGCAAGCTTTATTTTATGCATTGATGCAAAATATGTCACACTGCATTCTCATCTATTTTCACATGGGATGCTATGTCTTGTTCTACAGTGTAAAAAGTGAATTAAATAAAATATTATTGTACATTTTATAAATATACCATCTACTTAGTCCGTTTTTCATTCACTGTGTCGAAGCAGCAGTTTGAATAGAATCTTACTGAGCAAATTTGTTAATGTTAGTTGAACTGTCAATAACACATCTGATTTAAAGTGATAGTTCACCCAAAAATGAAAATTCTCACGCTCATGTCGTTCCAAACACGTAGGGCCTTCGTTCATCTTTGGAACACAAATGAAGATATTTTTGATGAAATCCGAGAGCTTTCTGACCCTCCATAGACAGTAACATAACTACCACATTCAAGGCCCAGAAATGTAGTAAGGACATGGTTAAAATAGTCCATGTGACATCAATGTCAGGGTGCTGTGTTGCAGGAAGAACGCAGGAGACAGGAGATGCAGTACAAACGGTCTTTGTTTTAATAAAGCCACTTCCAAATAAAGCCAGACGGGAAACACAACGTAAAATGACGAGTGAACGGACAAAGACTCAGGGAGAACTCAGGACTTATAAACACATGGGAAGTAATTACGGAAAACTAAAACAGGTGCTAGGAATAATCAATTAACTTAACAAGAACAGGAAAATAACCAAATAAGGAAACTCAGGAAGGACAGGGGAAAAACCAACAACAAAGAGTCCAGAACCCTGAGAATCAGTGGTTCAACCGTAATTTTATGAAGCTATGAGAATATTTTTGTGCGCAAAGAAAACAAAAATAACTTTATTCAACCATTTCTTCTCTTCCGTGTCAGTCTTTGACGGGCGTTCATGAGAGTAAGATATTTTAAAAATATCTTAATTTGTGTTCTGAAGATGAACGAAGGCCTTACGGGTTTGGAACGACATGAGGGTGAGTAATTAATGACAGAATTTTCATTTTTAGGTGAACTATACCTTTAACTGCACAGGTAACTAAGCCCTGAGATTTTCTACCACAGTAATGCAAAAACACAATAATTTTGTGCAACAGGCATATGAATTTGAGTGAATGAGCGGTTGAAACAAACTGTGCGTACATGATGAATCATATTCACCCTTAGATGTGGGAAAATGTTCAATTGCATATTCCAGAACTGAATATGCATTTGAAAGTCCTGTTGCACTTTACCTACAGCATTTACCCATGTGATACTCATTCAGATTTATTTCAATAGTTCTATTGCACAATGTAGACCAAGGCCAAACAATGACTCACGACACGGCAGTAAGGAGCCAGAATTTCGACGTGGAGCCAGAGAGAAAGAACAAGAGTTAGAGTGTTGTCGAGTTTGATCTGCCATCTTATTGCGTCAAAGAAACAGAGATACACATGGTTGCCATGGAGACGCATATGCCAATGGCTCGATTTCTCTTCCTCTGTGACCTCACAGAGAGTTCTTACTCAAGTTTCACTGCCGTTTTATTGCTTGTTTCAGAACATCTTGTCTATTTTTGTCCGCTTTTGTCCTCTGGCACTTTCTTCACGTTTTTTCCTCTTTCTTTTGTCATCCATCCATACAGTCTTTTTTTCAGGCCTTAACAACAAGGATTATTTCTTCTGACCTCATTGGGTCAGTAGTTCAGATTTATTTTTGCCAATATTTTCACTGGCCTCTTTTTCAGTTTAGAAAAAGAAGTTACAAAACATTTTTAAGTGTTAAGCATGAAGTGTTAAAAATGTTTAAGGCTTAAGCATAATTTTCAATAAAAACTAGAAATTATGCAAACTTTGCCTTGTTAATTCAACATTGATGGAGTGAAATTTATCTTTAATATTGTTAATTTTACTTTAAGGAAGTTATATTTAAATCAGAGATATAATCAGAAAATCAGAAATATGTGTATGTGTGTGTATCTATCTATCTATCTATCTATCTATCTATCTATATATATTTATATATATATATATATATATATACAGTGGCGTACTGTGGGGTTTCAGTCAGGGCCTTCAGTAAACAACTGTAAACTACTTACACGCATCTTACACATCTCTATTACAGCTAACGCAGCCATATGCATATAATGCGCATATTATGACGCACACAGGCTCTCAACAACAATGACAGCTGATCAACAATTTCAACAGTAGGCTAGATTAGGGTGGGTTAAATGCAGAATAAATTTCCCTACATGGATCAGTAAAAGTAATCTGCCAATACACGGGTCACTATGCACATTCATGTCACTCTAAAATGACGACGCGCCCAAAGCAGCAAAACTGTACAAATGCTGGACATCCACACACCGCACCACAGTATTATCAACGCGCCACGTACACCTCCTTAACAATGTGCATGATACAATACTCGTCAAATAATAAAGCACTCACCTGTCACTTGTAAATAAAGTCTATTCGTCATTCCATGTCCCTTACTCGTATTAAAAAGAAAACAGCCAACAAAATAATTTGTGCTCGGTGCTAGCTGTTAGCCACTCATAGCACTCATAGTTGCAATCTTTGAAATGGTGCACAAAACCTTTGTTAACGAATCCAGTTTGGTGTAGTAGGTCTTCCTTTCTCAGTTTTTTCTCTTTTGTCTGCAAAAGAGCGCCTTGAAAAAGGCTTTTTTAGTATATTGGCAGCAAGATCTGGTGTATGCGCCGGCGACTGCAGCTGTCATTTTATTTTTGTTGAATTTCACTTTCATACCTTGGAAATTCCCGACTACACGCTGGGGCTAGCACTGGGCACGCCGCTAGACCCGGAAGGTGGGCTGTCATTGAACGTCCAAATTTGATTGGCTGATGATTCTGTCACTAATGCTCATTACAAATCAGATGTGACATCTTTCAACAAAAGGATACCACTATCTGCAGTGCTGGCCGCAGACTTTTTTTATGTAGGATATTCCAGTTCAACCTCGACGAAACTAATCATAGGCAATTTTGTGGACATTACACAAATGAAAATGATACCTAAATAATCAATAAAAATATTTTTCACACAATTTTATTTTTTATAAGGCCAGCAGAGAAGGCCCTGCTGACCCTGACGGCCCACCATGTGTATATATATATATATATATATATATATATAAATTAAATATAAAAGTACATACACACACATTGTATTTTTAGGAAGATCATCTTTATATGCATTCGAACGATTGCATTTATATTTTTCATTAGCTATTTACTTTTGTTTACAAAATTTACAAAAAAAATATTGGGTCCCACTTTATATTAAGTGGCCTTAACTACAATGTACTTACATAAAAAAATAAATGTACTTAATGTGTTGATATTGGGTAACAATTTATTTTAAGGAGTCTGTGTTACACGTTACATATACTTACTATTATAATAACAATACATTATGCATAATTACATGCAAGTAACCAAACCCTAATCCTAACCCTAACCTAAGTACATGTAGTTAATTAATATTTCTGAATATTTGTATCTATAATTGCACTGTAACGAGGACACCTTAAAATAAAGTGTAACCTGATATTGTATTGCAAAACACTTTTGCTGCTATTGAGGTGGGATATGGGTAAGGTGAGGGACAGGTTTGGTGGTATGGGTAGGTTTAAGGGTGGGTTAAGGTGTAAGGGATGGGTCAACAGTGTAATTATAAATGTAATTACAGAAAGTAATTACAGATGTAATTACATGCAGGTATTTTTAAAATATAAGTACAATGTAAAAACATGTATGTACACAATAAATGTAACAAACTGTAACAAATAATTAATTTCAAGTACGTAGTACATAGTAGTTAAGGCCATCTAATATAAAGTGGGACCAAATATTGTTTATTTATTAAGCCTCATTTCTAATAAAAGCTAGAAATTATACAGCAAATTTGGCAGTGTTAAATCTAACTTTTGTAGTAATACAAATAAAAAACATGGTCTGTCAATGTGTACAAGATCATGAAATCACAAGTTACAGTGATGACTCAGTGTCTTGAGCGTTGTTTTTAAATCAGCTGACATTTTCAAATCAACCTGATCATCGTAATCTCAGAGAGGTACAGTACATTTCCATTAAGTGCATGTATTAGCATGTGTTGTGTGTGTGAATAATCTCTTTATCTCACACCTGACAGGGCTCATTCCGTTGAGAGTGAGGGTGTCAGCTGAGACAGCCAAGACAGAACGATGAGCAGATAAGAAAAGGAAAGGAGGAGTAAGGGCACACGGGTCTGTCAGGGCAGTTTTTCAATCTATTTCTATGCTTGATGTTATGGGTACAGGAGTGCGTTGGAGGGACAATGACTGGGTTTCTCTCTAAAAGCTATGGGCGTGTAGAGAAATGAGCGTGTGTGTGTGTGTGTGTGTTTTTGCTGAAACTGGAGTAAACATAGTCTTCTTCAGATCTAGTTTCACAGGTTAAAGGTAATGGAAAGACCCACTCCCATTACCCATTCCAGGGCATGTTAGGGTGTGTGTTCAATGCTATTCGTCTTTTCTTAGTCACATTTCTCTTCAGGTCATGGCGCTGTTCAGTAAGCACTTCTGTTGAGTTTCACACACCCGGGGTGAAAAAAAATACAGTAGATTAGATCTCTTACTGCAGTTGTAGACGCAAGTGTGTTTGCATTTGGGACACATATTTAAAATTGACGTGAAGTGAAGTTGACTAATCTCTCTTAAAGAAGTCTGTTCACATGTTCACATGACTGCAATCAGACAAATTTCTTCAGGGGACTTTAGATAAGGCTTGTTTTTGCGACAGCTAGACAGAGTGCAATGGAATAGAAAATGATGCATTTAAATCTGTAACTAATATTCATTTGATACACTGCCTTAAAAATGCATAAATTGTTTTAATGTGAATGCTATTGCAGCAAATGTAAAGCACATGCAAGTTTTACAGTGCAAACTATCTAAAAGCTACAAGAATGATACTTAAATCACAGCAGTTAAAAATACAACAACTAAAAAAAATATATAGGTTTAAAAAAAAAACTGATGATTGTGACCTGTTCCTTGTTTGTAGGTACATTACCCTACTGCAAAATACAGAAAGAACAGTAATACTGTGAAATATTAAAACAGCTGTTGAATCTTTTTGAGTATATTTTAAAGTGTAATTGATTTCTGTGATGTCAAAGCTGAATTTTCAGCATCATTACTCCAGTCTTCAGTGTCACATGATCCTTCAGAAATCTAATTCTAATATGCTGAGTGTTGCTCAAAAGCATTTCTTATTATTATCTTAAATGTTGAAAACGGTTGTGCTGCTTAATATTTTTGTGGAAACTGTGATACATTTTTTTCAAGATTATTTGATCATTAGAATGTTCAAATGAACCGTTTAAATATTAAAATATTTTTAAATATTTGTGATATTTTAAACTATTTTACTATATTTATATTTTAACATTTTTACATCGTATATTTAAATGTCTTTACTGTCATTTTTGGTCAATTTAATGCATCCTTCCTTTAAAAAAACTAAAAAAAAATGAATGCATCCTTCCTATAAAAAAACAATCTTACTGACCCCAGTCTTTTAAACAGTAGTGGTGAGTCTATTTTGCACCAAAGGTTGTTCTTCCACTAAAGGTGTTCTTGCAGGAACAAACTGATTCAGCAGTCAATGGGTGATCTTTAAAATCAGCTCACATACCCTCTCTGACTGTCTCTTCTCTTTATATTTTCTTAATCTTGTTAAATGGCTTAAAGCATTGTTTAGACTTCCGGTCTTAGATTATGTGTGTTTGTGTGTCTGAGTGTGGGTTTACAGGTCTATAAAAGAGCACTAATTAGATTATACTCACCTACACAATAAGTGTCATTTAAAAACATTACTACATTTCTTTAAACCCATTTTTTCTTTCTCTTCTGTATCAAATGGGAAGTTATTATTCTCTTATTATACTCTTTTTCTAGACATTTAATAAGATAGATTTATTTTAAACAATTCATTTGACTGTGAACATTTGAGAGGCTGCTGATGCTTCATTATTGCTGGAGATACAAACATCAGTGGGTGTCAGTGGAAAAAAAAGAAAAAAGAGAGACAAACCTCTCTTTTAAATTTCTACAGTATTTGGTTTTTGTTTGTTTGTTTTTTGGCAGCTTTGAGTTGTTTTTCTCATCTGAACAGTTTAAGATGTAGTGGCTTTTCAGTGCACAAAATTATTGCCAATAGCCTCTAAGATGCTTAGCTAGTCTCCCAACCCGGTCAGGCTGGTCTGTTCTGTAAAGGGTTTTGAACACTTTGAACAAGCAAACCAGGGGTTTTTTCCCCAGCAATATGGTTGGAACTTTTTGTTGTGAACATTAATATCCCTGTGCAGCACATTGTGACTCTCTTCTGCTTGAACAGTTTTTTTTTGTTGTTCTTTTGCAATGTTTGATATTGCTTAATGTTTCTAATTCTGTTTCAGAGTTCAGTTGCTCAGTTCTGTCTTTGTCCATGACCACCCTCCTCAAACGTGTGCTCACCCTCTAGAGATGCAATCTGGCCTTCTCTGCACAAACACACAAATGTAAACACCAAACACATGAGCACAAACTAACACACTATATATATGCTTTTTCTTGCTGCTCACTTCCACTTTTAATTAGGCTTGTGTGTAAAGAGCTTATGATTACTGGGCCTTTGGGAAACAAAACTGATTAAAGTCTGCTAATGAATCATTTTTTTCCCACAGTCTGGAGTTTAGTGTGTGTGTGTGTGTGTGTGTGTGTGTGTGTGTGTGTGTGTGTGTGAGCAAGACAGCAATGCAGAAAGTACTAAAGTACGAGTATTTTAGTACCACAGAGGAGCATCCAAACTGAGAATTTGCAATTAATTGGACAGTTTTTTGTTATTTTGTTATTATTGTTGTTGTTAATAATAATAAATATATTATAAATATTGTTTATATTTAATATACAGTAGATAATAAAACAAAATATGTATTATAATATTATTACATGTATTATAATATTAACTATTATTATTGATGCTGTCATATTTTTATAATACATTTTTCTTTTTGTTTATGCTTTATCATCTCTTGTATAAAATAGCATGTTTATAAGTACATTTTTTTCCTGTATAAAATTTTGTCATATATATATTGTTTGTTTCTACAAATATTGTAGATTAGATTACATTTTAGAAATGGAATGAATTATTGAATGTTATCATAATCTTAATCATACAAATCAAAGCCACAATAATGAAAATGCATAGTATGTGGGCATGCTCTTTTATGCAGCTACAGTAGATCAATATGCGAAATTGTACATTGTGGATTTGTAAGTCAGTTTGTGTTCTGTGAGTGTAGCCCTCGAAGACTGGTTTAAGCTTGTTGGGATCTAAAAGAACAGACTGGGCCTCAGGCTAAATTATGTAACACTCGCATACATTCAGTTAACTAAATCAACCCTCCCCAGCTTATCCAGTCCGAATGTGACAGTCTCACACACAGAAGCTGCTGTTTTCTCAGAGCTCTGGCTGTTTGCACAGTGTCTAACTGTTCAGAGTGTCAACCTGTCAAAGACTTAAAGGGATAGATCACCCAAAAATGAATTCTGAATAGCACCCTCATGCCCCTCCAAATCAGCTGTTGTTTTTTAGTGGTTCACAAAACTAGACATTTCTGGAGGAATCACAGCTCTTGCAAGACAATGACAGTTCGTCGCCATTGGGACACTTCAAAAAGGAAGAAAAAAAAGCGTAAAACTATTAGTCCATAATTGCTTATGTTATTCAAATGATTCTGACAGCTTTGTGTGACTGAAATTTAAACACTGTTGTATTTACATTGTATATTGTATATTACATGTCTATTGAAATGATTTGGGCTCAGTAATATTTTTAAATTGAACTTTTTAAATTTTGAACTTTATTTTCATCGAAGGTTGTAAAAAATTCATCCCGATTTCCACAATAATATTACATAGCACAATTGTTTTCAACATTGTAAATGGTAAGAAATGTTTCTTGAGCAGCAAATCAGCATACAAGAATGATTTCTGAAGGATCACGTGACACTAAAGACTAGAGTAATGGATGCTGAAAATTCAGCTTTGCCTTCAGAGGAATAAATTGCATTTATTTATTAACTAGGCCTATAACCAAAGCTCACAGCTTATGCCCAAATTCAAAAATGACAGCAAACAGGCATCAGTTCAAGAGCCTCTTTTTATGTTTCACATAACAGCGAAAAGTACATAACGTGAGGGTAAGCAAATAATAACAGAATTTACTTTTTTGCCTGAACTATGCCTATAATGAAGGTTGATGCTCTACACATCTTTTTCTGTGTTGTTCTACATTCTCTTTCAACCCTCGCTTCATTTTTTTGCAGCGCTTTTAATCTTTCAGCCGTCTTCGTTCTCCCCCATTCAGCGTTTTGTCTCACTTTCTCTCTGTTCCTCTCCCTCTCTCTGTCTCTTTTTCTCAGTTTGCTCTCTTCCTCTTTCTGGTTTGAATATGCAGTGACGGAAGGGCTTGAAGAGTGACGTACAGATGTTCAAAAACATCAGCTAGCTGCTTACCTCAACATGTGCGTCAGCATTGCTCATCCCTTATTCCTTTCTGCATGTTCTCCATCTTCACACCTCCCTCCATAATTACTGTCCACGCTCTCTCTAAAAAAAGTCTTGTTTGTGTTTTTGTGAGTATGTTTTGTTTTTTATTTAAAAGGGAACAGGAAAGCTACATTTTCTCATACGCACAAACTCACACAAACAAACACTCAGTCACGCACACACTGAAGTGCACGCTGGGTTTTTTAAACCTTCAGAGGGATAAATGGCCATGGAGCATCTCATCATTGTGAGCAAGATGAGAAAAAGTGGAGATTAAACCCAGTGACCCAGGAGGCGGCACAGTGTGTGTGTGTGTGGGTGGGTGGGTGTGCGTGTGTGTGTGTGTGTGTGTGTGTGTGAGAAAACAAACACCTTTTTACATATTAAACATGCCATAACTGGGCTGATTGTGTTCAGTGTGTTTTCCTAATCTGATCTATGTGACAGCATCTCTCTCTGTTTCTGTGAATGATGTCTGTGTCATTCATCAAGTGTTTCGGTGTGGGTTTGTGTGCTTGTACGTGTATGTGTGTTGGCAGGTTAAATACTGCAGGGCTTATGTGACATGCTTTACGAGTCACCCTGACAAGGCAAAAAAATGTTCTTGTATTTCTTCTCAGCCCCTCTTGCTCTTTCTAGTTCTCTTTTCAACATCAAGCAGCCCCAAATAGTATCTGAGCACTTAAGCCACCCTTTAAAATGTGTATACACGACTGTTCAAAAGTTTGAGGACAGTAAGGTTTTTTCTCCTTGATGAAAGAATTGAACTTTTATTCAGCATTAATTGAATAAACTGCATAAACTGATTGAAAAGTGAGAGTCTCTATTTTAAATCTCTATTTCTATATCAAATAAATGCTGTTCTTTTGAACTTTCTATTCATCGAAAAATCTTGAAATGTATGTATCATGCATCATAAGCAGCACAACTGTTTTCAACATTTATAAAAATAAGAAAAGTTTCTTCAGCAGCAATATTAACATAGAATGATTTTTGAAGGATCATGTGACACTGAAGACTGAATGGCAGCTTTGCATCACAGAAATAAATTACATTTTAATATATATTAAAATGGAAAACAATTATTTTAAATCGTAATAATAATTCACAATATTGCAATAATTATTTCATCAAATTAATGCAGCCTTGGTGAGCATAAGAGACCCCAAACTTCTATATACTAGTGTATGTGCATTAGATTTATATATATATATATATATATATATAAAATTTTATCTTGGTTGTTCATCCCTCATTTAAAGATGAGCCACAGACAACACAGTATTTTCTGTTTTGTCCATGAATAAATATTTTCCACAGCCTGTTGGCCTGTGTGTATGTGTGTTGACCAGACAGGCACTTAGCCACAAGTTCTTGTTGAAGCTCTGCAGAATAGGGTTACAGAGTGAAACCTTAAACTTGCAGGGGAAAGGGGGAAAGACAGTGAAAGAGAGAGAGAGAGGAGTATGGCAGGAAGGAAAAAAATAGATAAGTAAGTGCCTATTAATAATTAGCCATTTGATCAGGCAGAATTTTGGATCTATATTTTGGCATGACTTTTAAGGGTGTGTGCCTGTGTGTTTATTTAGCTATACTTTGGGGACAAATTGAGCTAAATCTGACTGAACTTCCCTTCAGGGTCCTCATTCGGAGAAATTATTAATATATAAACCGAATCGTGTTGTTGTTCTAAAAATTCAAAAGCTGTTTGGGTTGTCTTTTAGTAATTGAAACATACTGTATATAAAGCTAAGCAGGTGTGAGAGTGTCTGTGTGTGTGGACATGGACAAATTCAGTCCAAAACTGAAGCTCTGAAAGGGCTCAGTCAGCATTGCTCAATAAATGTACCGCTTTCTCTTGGGTCCTCTTAATACCCAGAGCAAAACTCTTCCTAACTGTGAGCACATATTCACCTAAACACTTTCTTAGCTGTCTAAAGAAAGACATAAATTACCATAGACTTTTCGCTAATTATGATTACTGTAAATAAAGTTGCAGTCACTTAAGGAAATTTTCAGTGAAATTTTGTAGACAAGAAAGGTTCATTCTCAGCAATGTATGACATTTCAAACCGAGCAGCTTTGTGTTGGTTAGCTTGCTTGGATAATCCACTTGACCAACTTGAACCCGATTCATAATCTGTATGGAGAAATCTTTTGACATCACACAAAATTGCTGATTACATGGATTCCTATAAAAGTGGCCAGAATTGTGGAAATTCACCAAACAGTTGTTGTTGTTGTTTTATTATTAAAGCAACACATTAGTTACATTTCAATCACTTGTATCTTTAAGGACATCTCTAAAAGGATATTTTTAACTCACTCCACGTACATAAAAGTTGGGGTCAGTAAGATATTTTGTATGAATGTTGTTTTTGAATGACGAATGATGTTTTTAAATGAAATCTCTTATGCTTTCCAAGGCTGCGTTTATCTGAATAACAATACAGTAGAGAGAGTAGTATTGTGAAATATTACAATTTAAAATAGATATTTTACATATCACTAAAGAATTACTGATATAAAATTATAATTAAATTTCATTTGGACTACTTCTTTATTGCACAATGCACATTGCTTAATATTATGCCTAAAATGGGTTTTAATATCACTATGAATAATGATTGTATGAACTCTATATAATATAATTCTTTAAATGCAAGATATTTAAAGTGTACATAAAGTATACTTGCAATAGGTCCACTTTAGCACAATCAAATATACTTCAGTATATATTTATATTGGACCTCAGCACTACTTCCACACAATTAAAATGCATTAAGCACAAAATTAGTTGTTCCAGTTTAGCAGACTATAAGTTTATCAGTTTAGTAAAACAAAAGTACAATTGCAGGCTATTTTTATTAAGTGCATAAATATGTAAATGTATTTGTAGTAGACTTAGTACAAAATAAATGTATTTCAAATAGATTTTAGTATACTTTAGTATTTTAGTTTTCACTAAGGTTTGATGGCAAAGCCGAATTTTCAGCAGCTGTTACTCCAGTCTGAAGTGTCACACAGTCCTTTGAAAATCATATTTGATGAGTGAAAAGTTCAAAATAAAAGCTTTTTAAACATTATGAATGTCTATACTATCATTTCTGATCAGTTTAATGCATCCTTGCTGAATAAAAGTATACAAATGTATTATTTGTGCTGCATGTGTTAAATCTGCACTAATCGCAGGGACTGTACCTCTGAAACAGCCTGTTTTTGTATTTATAATTTCTAATCTTAAATATATAATTGTTACAAATCCAAAGTTCTGACATGAAACTGTAGATGGCACAGTCTGATAGGTCAAACTCAATGTGACATAAAGACATCATTATCACATGGTGCAGCTCATTGGTTCTTTTGTATCAGCAGCCAATGAGCTCACTGCTCAACATTCAAATACTTGGCTATTGTTTGCTGTAGCAGTTGCAGTCTACGGTTAAGCCCAAGGGCACAGCAGTGAGCAGAACTCAGATCTCAGATCACTCCCTTCACAAGATACCGAATATGCTGTATGTCATGGCTATGTGATAGATGTAATTTAATTTTAGTGGCCTGCATTGAGATATTTAAGATAATTATAGCTGCACTGTATTATACAATATTATGCCTGAAGAAAGAGACATTCAAACCATATGCGTAACCACCTTATACTTTGGGGGGGGACGTGCCCCCCCCCCCCAATATTGGAAAAATACCAATCTGTCCCCCCCAATAATAGGCCTATTATATTGTAATATGTGACATATGATATGCCCTCCTTTTATGAACCCTGGTTGTAGCCTAGTGGATCTGTTGTTATTTCCGATTTACTTTCAATTTAGGAAAAACAAGGGAAACAAAACTGTGTGACCACCCCCCCTCGATTGTACACTTGGTTGAGCCCGTAAACGCCGCATCGTTTGAAAAAACCGCTCAGTCCGACTGTCACTGGTGCTTAAATGAAATGAAGGTAGGAGCTAAAAGAAAGAAGCAGGACGAACAGGCGGACATTCGCCTTTTTTTTCAGACGGTAAGCAAGTAGACACCTAAAAAGTAGTGCCATGGTCAAAAATACCGCGGCAATTTTTGAATAAATGTGAAAAAATATCACGTTTAAATGGCTCAGTATTATAGCTAGGTAGCTAGCATGATACCCTGAAAATAGGCTGAATAATGAACTGCTGGAGTCACAGACCAAGGAGTTCCCACACTTCCCACTCCATTGATAAGCCTCTATTCATGAGCAAATCTTTATCAATATATGAAAATTGTGAATTGTGGGAAATGCACTTAAAAAAAATATCTGGGGAAGGGCTCACATTTGGACCCCCCCCAATATCTATACCATGGTTACGCCCTTGATTCAAACTATGATTTGTGTTGCATGGTTTTGCAAAGATGTTTGGCAAAAAGTGGTTGATCCTGAGGAGCGAGAGAGAAGGTACAGATGAGTCAGCAAAGTGTGTTTGTTAGTTTAGTGCTCGTTGTTGCATTTTCACCAGGCCCTGCTGGAAAATGCAAACTTTTTTCACGATTTCTTTTTTTCACGATTTGTTGATTTTGGGGGAAAATTTACAGCATTTTGTGGTGTGGACTTAAACATGAGTTCAGCAGAGCTAAGAGCACTAAATTCTTATTAACATTTCAAATATGTAATCAAAAATATTAAATAAATAAACTCAAGGGGTAGAGGATTAAAGCTTTGCTCCAGTAGAGTGCTTCTGATTCCTCCTCGTTTCAGAAGGCCCACAGATTTTCATGTACTTTACATTTCCATTACACAGACACAGACACACACACACATACTGATTCAAGACATACTTGTTAACACACTCTTTAATTAATAAACCCACAATACTTGCAGGACTTTCCTTCTTTTCACTTCCCTAAAGTCATTCATTTACTCATTCTCTTGATCTATCTTGCTCTTTGTTTCAGTGTTTGATATGTGATGGACTTCAGCCACGTTTTCCCAGATGACATTCTCCATGATTTGTGTGTGTGTGTGTGTGTGTGTGTGTGTGTTGAACTTTCACAGCTGTTATTTCATGTCAGCGTTGTAAGACCCCATTGAATGGCACACACACATACATAGTCCTGGATAAACTTATCGTGTCACTCTAAAATTTGATGTGAAGCTGGTCAGTGATTGACAGCCTCAGGGGAGGAAAGGGCAACGTCACTCACATGAGCAGAGGAAAGATAAGCATGTCACATACTCTCTCACATACAGGCACTCAGAGACATGCATAGCTATCCATACATGCTTTCATACACAGGAGCCATTACATACTATATGTCAGAATGCTATTTAAGGCCTCTCATCAGCTTTTTTTCCTTGTCACTTAAAAAGCATAAACATACAACAATTTTAAGAGAAAAAAAATTTTTCTCATCCTATATGGGGATTTTTTTTTTTGCTTATATATAAGCTTCATTTATGTGATTAACAATACAGTAAAAACAGTAGTATTGTGAAATATTACTGTAAATTAAAGTAACTGTTTTGTAGTTTAATTTATTTTAAGATGTAAATTATTCCTGTGATGCAAAGCTTAATTTTCAGCATCATTACTCCAGTCTTCAGTGTCAATTTCCTTCAGAAATCATTTTAATATGCTGATTTGCTTGCTCAAGAAACATTTCTTATTATTGTCAGTGTTGAAAACAGTGAGATTGAAACTGAGATTCATTTTTTTTTTTTAATAGGACTCTTTGATATAGAAAGTTCAAAAGAACATCATTTATTTTGAACAAATCTTAATATTACAGATGTCTTTGCTGTCACTTTTGATCAATTTAATGCATTCTTTCTGAAGTACTAATTTTTAAAGAAATGCTACTACAAACTTAACGCCTTTTTCAAGTTTAACATCTTTTTACTCAGGTTAATTTAATTTAAAAAAAAAAAAAATCTAGCAGGGTCTAGTAGTTCAGCTTGGTTGGTGCATTAACAGTAAACCAGTTAATAAAACTAATAAATACATACACCAAAATGCCATCTAGTAATGCCTGAAACATTCACACAGTCCCCATGCCGAACTGTACTCACACTCACCCCGAACTAATGTATGCCGACCCAGACAGACAGATAAAACATAAAACATGTCACAGAGCAGACACTGTGGGAGGGGGAAGAGTAGGAGAGAGATGTCCCAGAGGCATTGTTAAATTGATCAGTGTACAGATGGCAGGATATGTGATGAAATGAGAGAAATGGATGGATGGATCTGTGGTCTCGTCTCATTACGGCTCTTAGTGCAGGAAATGGCTTTCTACCTGCAGCGCTGCAGCTGTCATGTCCGAACTAGTGCTGTTACAATAAGTAGTTAGCGTTGTGATGAGAGGATTTTTAACAGTATGCACATTTTTCTACTCCATTGGTTATTGAAGCGCCACCATTGATTATAAAATGAGAAATGAATAAAAGTTATACCATATATACTATATGGTTACTATATGTTACTTCATTATACTAGTAGGTAGTATAATAAAATCTCTATGTTCTGCTTTTGCTGCTGAAAAAGGCTAGCACGACCTGTCACCACATAATTTGTGTTTTAGGTGCTGCATTGCCAAATGTTGGTGTATTGATGCTCATCTGATTTCTGCCTTCTCCTCTCTCTCTTTCTGATTGAGTCTTTTTGTGTTCTGGTTGGAACAACTTGTTCTGGAGGGCCTAAATATAGCTGTGCGCAGTGAGGAGCAGAGGTGGAGGGGGTAACCTTTTTACAAGACTAGAAAATTGAGAGCAACAAGAAAAAGGAACATTGGTCAATTTTCAGGTCATCAATAATAATTTTGTTTACTTCTACGTTGTCAAAACATGTTATATTTTTAGTAAATCACTTACAACTTAGAGAATTTTTTTTAAATCACATACTGTTGATATTTGATTTATCTGATATTTCACCTGTTGGTTCATGCTGTCATGTTTTTTTGGTTTTTTTTTTTTTTGCAACAGTTATCACAAGGATTTGAGTTTAGAAGATGGTGCATACACATATATAACCTCCTCCATTAGTCTGCATTAGATATTAGAAGATACTGTTTTCATATAGAATGGGTGTGGTAAATTTGTGGTTGTTAAAGGGATAGTTCACCCAAAAATTAAAATTCTGTCATTAATTACTCACCCTTATATCGTTCCAATCCTGTAAGACCTTCGCTCATCTTCGGAACACAAATTAAGATATTTTTGATGAAATCCGAGAGCTCTCTGACCCTCCATAGACAGCAAGGGTACTACCACAGTCAAGGCACTGAAAACGTTGTAAGGTCATTCTTAAAATAGTCCATGTTTTAAGAAGCAAGGAGAATACTTTTTGTGAGCAAAGAAAACAAAAATAACAACTTTATTCAACAATTTGTGTCATCCTGGCGCCATTTTGGAGAGTATCACGATGCATGTGCGTACTGTGATCTGAGCGTAAACAACATATGTGCGTGCTTTCAAGTCAAGTTCAAGTGACTTGAATGTGCTTTGATGTGAACGTAAACAAGGCGCATCGCATGCGTGTTCTGTGTCAACACCCACCAAACGCATACGTTGTTTACGTTCAGATCATAGCATGGGCATTCCTCGTGGTACTTTCCAAAATTGCGCCAGGGTGACGCGGAGGAGACGAATTGTTGAATAAAATCATTATTTTTGTTTTCTTTGCGCTCAAAAAGTATTCTCATAGCTTTGGAAAATTATGGTTGAACTACTGATGTCACATGGACTGTTTTACCGATGTCCTTACTACTTTTCTGTGCCTTGACTGTGGTAGGACCCTTGTTGTCTATGGAGGGTCAGAGAGCTCATGGATTTCATCAAAAATATCTTAATTTGTGTTCCGAAGATAAATGAAGGTCTTACGGGTTTGGAATGACATGAGGGTGAGTAATGACAGAATTTTCATTTTTGGGTGAACTATCCCTTTAAATATTAAATGTTGTATAATGTCTCCACTAGTGATAGACCATTATATCAGACAAAGCTGGCTAATTTATTTGGCAATTTTGAGATCATCAGTATCTGCCAATAACAGTTTAGTAGCCAATTAACAGATCGTAAAATCTACTGGCATCATCAATAGGTGCTACAAGTCTTTTGTTTTTATTATTTTTAGTGAATTAGGAGTAAATACCATGTAAACAAATAGTTAATTTAATTAAAATAATTTTGTGTGTCTCGTTTGCCATCAATCAATTAATCAACATTTGTACTGTGTCTGGTAAAGTGTCTGATTGGTTCAGGACTGTCCTTATAATTAGTGCACTGTAACATATTTAGCATAAAACTGTTGATTTTCCTGCAGTTGCACAAAACACTGAACAGTGTGAGGAAACAAGACCTCTCAGCCAGAGTTTCAGTTCACCTTATTCTTAGACTGCAGGTTTATTAATTCATATTCATTTATCCATTATTCATACATCAAAATGTAACAGCCTCAATGCATTTTATATTTGTACTAGGAAAAACAAACCTTTACTTTTCAGGATTATACTTCAAACCATATCTCTCCTGATCAGGCTTATTATCGTTAACTAAAACTAAAACCCTTAAAAAACACATTTTCATTACTTGAAATAATATAAACATTAACTGATGATATAGAATAAATAAAATATAAGCTAAACCCTAAAAAAAATACATAAAAACTAATGTAAAAACACAACAAAATTATTAAAACTTTAACTAAACTTAAAATAATAAAAAAACAGAAAATCTAAAAATAAAATCTAATCCAACATGTTATCAATAACTATAATAGTATATCAGTAATACCAAAATGACACTGCCACTCACTCGTATTAGAATATTCAACATGTAATTTTTGTTTTTTTCAGAATGTTGATGCCACAGCAACACGGAACTCTGGGAACCAGAATGCCAGTGCTCTCCCATGCACCTGAATGCAGAGCAGTAACACAGAGTAAGGTGTGTGCCCAAAGCCCATCAAACTTTGCAAGCACTTTCGAAAGACTTCTGCAGTGATTGGCTGCTGCAGCCAATGGGAACATGTGCCAAACGAGAAGAGCAACAACTGCCTGTGCTCAACAACCAATCAGAGAGGAGAATGAAGACAGTGGCGACAATGACCTTTGACCTTCAAAAGAAACTTGAACAGTTTGTGTCCAGTATTCACAAAAAGGATTCAATGATTCACAATTGTTGAATATATTATGTGTACACAAAAAGTGCCTCTTGTTTTTGATTGTCGCTTTCTGAATATAGACTTTGAATTGTCCAGGCACTGATTGACGTGCTTGAAAAAAGGTTGTTTTTCTTTAATGCTATGTAAAAGCAGACTGGAAAAGAGGGTCTTTGAAAGTGCTGATGGTACTGCTTCTGGAGACAATGATGAAGTAATTATGAATCTCATATGTGTGTTCATCATGGTCTTTAGCTAACCTAGCATCACAGTTGTGTTGATTGACTAGTTCATCATCCTCCCTGTTCCTTTCGCCCCCATGCTTGACATGTCCTAGCCATGCATTAGCACTTAAGTGCCTGTCTCTTTTCTGTCTCCTTCTGCTCTCTTCACAGTAGCGTCCTGAAAGGAACTAGTAACAGACGTTTGGCTCAGTGACACTAAGCATCTATTTTTACTCTATGGGTGGGGTGCTTCTGTGATGGTGTCCTGCGGTAGCTTACCTCCACTGGCACGCAAGGATGCTAGCTGACCCAATCCACACTGGACTATACCAATGATAGTCCAGAATGGGGGTGTGTAAAGGATATAATTTGGGAATCGTCCCCACACACTGTATCACAGTGACACCCATTGCTGGCCAACAGTGGTAAAATAAAAACAGGAGTGTTAAAAACATGATTCTCTCATGTATTTTTTTTTTTACTTTATATTATAATGAATATGTCTTTTAAAGATTTTCTTCTGAATTAATTTAAAGGGATAGTTGACCTAAAATTGAAATATTTGTCATTATTTACTCACCTTTGTGAGTGTATGACTTACTTTTTTCTGTAAAATAAGATATTGGGAAGAATGTTGGTAACCAGTGGCCAGTAGCCATTGACTTCAATAATATGGGGGAAAAATACTATGGAAATCAACAGCTACCGGCAACTGTTTGTTTTCCTGCATTATTCAAAATACCTTCTTTTGCGTTTAGCTTTAAACTTTTTAAAAAAAGTTTAAAGTTGTGATGTATGGTGACCCATAGTCAAAATTGGTGCTCTGCATTTAACCCATCCAAGTCCACACACACACACACAACAGTGAGTAGTGAACAAATGCACACACACACACACCATGAAGAGAGCACCTCAGTCATGGTATCAAAGGTGGTGAGAGTGTTGTTCATTCACAACCCCCACCTTCAATTCCTGCAGGTGCGGGACTCAAACCAGCAACCTTCAGGTTACAAGCCTGACTCTCTAACCATTAGGCCACAACTGCCCCACAAAACTCATGCAGGTTTGGAACAACTTTAAGAAATGACACATATTTTGCTTTGTCATCAGCCATTGACAGACCAGACAGTGACTGATATGAATATTTCTGATTTTAAGTGTCTGACGGTTGTGCTTGCACTAGCGTGTGTATAGTATGTTTGTTCCTGACTCTTTGCTAAACTGTTGCAGGTTGTTCCATCCTGACGTGTGATTGCTTGGATACAAACGTAACAAATAGTCTTTATTGAATCCAGACTGAGCTGGTCGAATACACAGAACAACCTGTAATACAAACACACAATGATCATAACCAGTTGCTCCTTTTATCAGAAGGGGAATCCCACATAATGATCATTCAAATCCTATAGGATAATATGTTTCAACGATCAGACCGCAGACAAATCATGTCAAGCCAAAAAGTATTACTGAATACATTCAGAACACACGTTTCCAATAGCACTGAAGTCTTCAAGAGCTTAGAGTTATAAAGCAAAATGTGTTGACCTTTATTAAAGGGATAGTTCATCCAAAAACAAAGATATTTTGAAGAAGTTGAGATCCAAACGTCATTTGCTTTCATTTTATGGACAAAATAACACTGAGATATTTTCCAAAATATCTTCTTTTGTGCTCCACAGAAAAAAAATAAAGTCACACAGGTTTGGAAGGACATGAGGTAATGAGTAAATGACGACAAACTTCCAAACCTGTGTATTTTCTTCTATTGAACACTATATTTTTTTAAAAAAATATCACAGTAACATACACAGTATATATATATATATATATATATATATATACTGTGTATGTTACTGTGATATTAAGAATTTCAAGCTGGTTCAAAAAAGGCCAGGTGAGCCAATATTTATATACAGGTTGAATTGTGAAGCTTTTGTTCTATTTGTTCTAATTGTTCTATTTTTGCTCAATATCTTGAACAGTCAAGCACAAATAAATAAATAAAAATACGTAAATATAAAAGAAGTGAAAAGACTGGAAAAAAATATTCCTCATAACAGTAACACAAGCACATATTACTTTTTACCTCATTGTATTCAGCTGCTATTGTATGAAGTTTCTTCTATTGCATTGTTATTGGAACCTCTATCTTTTTACAGCATTGCACATTTTAATTAATCACACATGATTGTGTTGAGCTTATGAATGTAATGGCCAATCTTTTCCACTTGGCAAAATTAAAAAATAAAATAAGTTTAATCAACATTTTTGAAATATCCACAAAATGAAGACACCTTAAAATGACAAGAAAATTGTGTCATCTCAGGCTATATAATTTATATTTTTTATAACTCTTTTTCGACCTCATGTTTTGGTATTTTTGTCAACCCTGTTACCAACACAAGCGTTACTAGATACAGTTCTCACATATATGAGCAGGATTTTAGTCCCTCTTTTCACTGGGATTGTTTCAAATTTTGGATTTTTGGTATATTTGTCATTCAGATGACCAAGAACATCCTAATTTTAGAGGGTGACCACGTCAATTAAGAAAAATATATATTTTTACAAGAGAGACATTAAAAAAGGGCTTTGTCCAAAATCACATATAGTTAAAGTTAAAATGGAAAAACCGAGAAGGCTGTATGAAATATATATATATTTTTTTTTAATTTTATGAAATTAATGACAGTAACAGGACTGACATCATAGTCACAGGACTGACCAGAGTAACAGGGATGACAGGACACATTCTTCAGCACACTGCACATATTTGTTTACATAATACTGTACAGTTTTACAACTTTAAACTGCATTATATTGTTTTGCACTTACTTAACATAGTTGTATGACAATAGTAAACCATCAGTTTTTCAGTTTAAATCAGTTTATTGTAGTTCTCTGTGGCTCAGTGGTAGATCATTGCGTTAGCAGTGCAAGAGAATGTGGGTTCAATTCCCAGGGAACACACATACTGATAAAAAAAAAATGTATATCCTGAATGCACTGTAAGTCACTAAAGTGTCTGCTAAATGTATAATGGGAGTTTCTTCTGAGTGCTTAAACTCGTGCTAGACTGAAGTCAGTGGTTACATTTAAAAATGCTAATTCTCTTTGCTCTGTAAATAATTGTTTTCGCTGTTTGACTCATAGACTATAAAAAATAGAATAACCATGGGACCGAAGCATTATAATTAAAGTTGTATTTAAAATATTTGATGACATGGCTACTTGCATAGATGGGTTTATGATGAGCGTATAGTTATTAGGATACTTTTAGCCTTACCCTTGGGGTTGGTTGCAGAGTCTCACAGAGTATACAGTCTTAAGGGTCATTCCACAAATTTTTCATGCACGTTTCACCAGCACAAAAGAAATCCTTATGCGGAAGGTCTGGTTTCAACTTGTTGTGTGCACACACTGACATCGGTAGAAGGCTGGGCATCTAGGATTGGAAGTGAGGGCACATATTCATGGGTGGCCTATTATCACAGGAGTACTTGTAATATTCAGAACACACAGTGGCCCCGGGACAAGGTGAATTAAACCTCAAAGTCTGTGCACTCAGAAACACTTGCTATGCAGCAGCATTTTATATTCTTGAGCACATCAGTGGCGCATGCAGGAAAAACCTTTTGTTCTGATGATACAAATGCTCTCACCTACAGGACAAGCACAGAAGTGAAGGTGTGCTCCACCCGTGACCTGCTTGTAATCCACACCACGTGTCTGTAGTTTTACAGTCTGGTCCCCAGGGTCTGTTGCTCAGCACACGGCTGAAGAATGCAGGAAAGAATTGCATGAGTCTTTTGAACTTTTGACATGAAAAGAAGTGACAAAAGCAATGTCAAAAAGCTGAATGTATCAGCAGCTGGCAGCCACAGTTATGTATCTGGCAGCAGCAGATATATATATGTGTGTGTGTGTGTGTGTGTGTGTGTGTGCGCGCATTCTTTAGGGCTCTTTTGACTCTGATAACCAGGGTTTCTGCGATTCTTAAAAAGTCTTAATTCGCGCTTCCACAGATTACGGCCTTAAAAGGACTTAAATCGGAGAGAATCTTTAGACATTTGCACTGGAAAACAAGACGAAAATACTGAAGAACATTACTATTTTGCAGTGTGATCAGATCGGAAGGTACAGTAAAAGGTATTTCCATATTCTAGTGGTTGGGAGCAGAGACATTCGAGCAATAAGCTTTTATTAAATCATTTATTTTGATAATTCCTTAAATTTATGTCATTTATTCCCACGATGCAAAGCTGAATTTTCAGCACCTATTATGCCAGTCTTCAGTGTCATGCGATCCTTCATGAATAACTTTAATATTCTGATGTTAATATTATTATCAATGTTGAAAACAGTTGTGCTTATTTTCTTGTAAAATGATTCTAAAAAATAAATAATGGTTTTCAAGTAGAAAGTCTGAAATAACAGTACTATTAACAGTGCTTATGTCATACATCACAAAACGTTCATAATATATACATAATTTTAATAGTATATATACTCAGATAAATATGCTAATCACTTTTTTTGTGTAGTCTTACATGAAAGATATCAAGAAATGTTGTTAAAATACACAGCAGACTTTATTTATTTCAAATTATTACTTGTCCAAAACCAGTATTGTTCTGCCTCAGATAAGTTACTTTCACCTTATAATTTTATACGGCTGCTAACAGCCAACATGCACTCTTACAGCTGAGCTATACAGCAGGAAGTCTTCCAGCTTTATTACTTCCCTTTTGGCTCAGTAAGGCAGGAAGTCCAGTGAATATGTGCACATGAGAGAGAGAGAGAGAAAGAGTGACACAATATTAGTCTTGGTTATCACAAGCTAATTCTGTATATGTTCTTTCTCACAGTCCTCGCAGATTAAATGTGGCACAGCTGTAGTCAGTAATGTGTTTAATCCACAAGCCTCATTGATCGCTCAGTCGTTTGAGTGGAAGGTCCAACCAAAGTTCAGCAGACGCAGGTCGATGAGGAACAGTAGTTTAGCTGTGCGTACTCATCGCCCACAGCATGGAGGGTAATTATGTTTTAATGCATTTTAATACCCTGCCACTATCTCTAAACAAAAACAGCTTTCTTTCAGATACTTTTCTCTTGCCAGTTTCTTTCACTCTGTGTATCTCTATTTCCCATTCGCCAAGGAAATGTGGCCGTATTTAGCATGTGTTAGTGAATCTGGCCTTGACAGAGTGACTGAGTCAAACTGAGGTTTCTTTTGAAGCTCAGATGAGATTTGGAGGTTCCTTCTGAATGTTTGAGACTGAAGCTATCAGAAGTTGGCTTTGCATCCGAACAAAAAGGCTCCCTGTACCCTAGCAGCACCCTAAGACTAGCTGTACAGAGAGTGAATAGCAGAGCAGTGAGAGAGCGGGGAGGGGTCACGTCACTGCGGGGCCTCTATATTTTATTTTCCCCAAGAGCTGCCTGAGAACCCATGGACACATGCTACAGAATTCCCCCGCAGCCCGAGAGAGAAAGAGGGAGGGACGGATGGAGGGAAACAAGGAGACTTGGGTGAGAAAACAACAGAATGCAACGTGTTCACGCAGACACAGGCATTTTTCAGTATTTTTATCTTATGGTCTACCTGTAGGCTACTTATTAAACTAAATTGCAAATGGAAGCACATTAAAAATATCAACATTTTACAGCTTTTACGTGAGAATGCTTCAGATTCCCACTGCAAACTTCTTGGAAGCATTTCAAAGCATTTTAGGGGGAAGTGTGGTAATCCATTGTACAATGTATGGAGTCATGATTGACAGAAAACCCCTGTTTTTTTGTTTTTTTTTTCTTTCTGTGTCCTGGCCTCATGCTGGGTCAGTGTGGCTGGTGCGTAGACAAGGGGATTTTTTGCATAGGCCCATCTAATGAGAAAAGGTTAGGGGTCATTTTTGCGAATGTGGCGGTTATGGCTTTGATACTATACCATTGTATAAGCAAATGATTGTAATGTTTTTTGATCTGAAATTATTTGTTCAACATAGTGATTCTTACAAGTAGCATGCTTGCAAAGTTATGAATGAAGTCATTTAAAATTTTGTGGTTTGTAATAGGCCTACACTCTAATAAAGTAGACCTGCTAGGCAATTTGCAAAACAGTTCAGAGTAATAATAATGTGCACACACATTTTAAGCTTGCGCAAATACACATGCCTTTTCAGGTAGTTTCTTTTGGGAGCTCAAAACTCCACAATGAACTCAAGGAACGCTGTGAGATCATTCTGACAGCGCTCACACTCCATCTGGTGGTCATCTGAGGCAAACGCACTGTGAAAATATTTTGGGTAGACCTTCCAGGCATATTGTTGAAAAGGTTTAAAAACTAAAAGTAAAATTATTTTGACCGACTCTGGTGTTTGCTGACTTCGTTAAAGTGCTCAGTCTTATTTTCGTGTGTCTTAATAGCATATTGGCGAAAGTAGCCTATTAAACTCTGTTTAAATAATAATAATAATGATGATGATAATAATAATAAAAAATAATAAATAAATAAATAAATAAATAAAGATGCAAATCATTGCTTATAGTTGTCTTTTATCTCAATATCACAATTAAGTGACTGCGGGGGGTGAATTCTGGCCTAAGTTCATTTCGTTAGTACATAAGCGGATGTTGCAATTTGTTTATTCATTTCCTTTTCTCTAATATAAATGTTTCAAGCAAAACTCACTCGGGAATATATTTACCCATGTCCTTAATTTTTCTTTAAACAAAAAAGACCAGTCCCAAATGACATCAAACCGCAGGAAGTGATATTGTTTTGGTAGGAAAACAACAGCACATACATAAGAAGCTACGCTTTATCAATAAATTCTGATTAATTCTGTTTTGTGTTATATAGGATATGTTTTACATCATATATATACTTTACTTATTTCTATCCTGTTCATTTCTTGTACTGTGTAAATAATCAAATTTTAATAAATCAGGTATAAGTCCCTGATTTTAAACAGAGCTTATTTCTGAAAGTCTGGTATTCACTTTTATATAAATACTTAGTTAAATTGCAACACAATTTTAATTACCTTAAAGGGATAGTTCACCCAAAAAATGAAAATTCTGTCATCATTTACTCACCCTCAAGTAGTTCCAAACCTGTATGAATGTCTTTGTTCTGCTG